>JAPYZL010142676.1:0-13041 GCA_030522825.1 Platygaster orseoliae
ACATCAACCAGTATTGTCCCGACGGTAGTGGGTGACGTCAGGACAATACTGGTTGATGTCCAGAAGCGATTGATTACCGTCGCGACGCATTTTTTCTACATACCTGACATCAACCAGTGACGTCTGGAAGGTGATCAGTCGGGTTTTTTTTCTCCGTGTATGGAATCTGTAAAATTTTATATTTTGTCAAAGAAATTCCTTTTTGTCCTTACACAAAACAAATTTCCATCATCTTCGAAAATTTAAGATTTCTTGACTTGACAAAAGTTATAATTTTTCTAGAATATAAATTTCTTTGTTTTCGAATAGTTTGCTTGTCTAAATATTTATAGTCAAAACATTTGCGAACATTTTTTTAGTATTCAACTTCAATCAAAAAATCAGAGTTTATTGAGAAAATTTCTTGAATAGACAAATGAATGATGAAACTATTAAATGATTGAATAATTGTTAGATTCAATAATGGAAAAAAATCGAAATTTAGGGGGACTTGTTTCATTTGTAACAAAATAAAAAATTATCAAAGAATAGATGATCATTTAATAATTTATTGATTATTTAATTGCTGATCTACTTGATGATTTATGAATGAGTTGGTTAATTATTCATGATAATTAGGTATAGATTTATATTATAAATGAACAAATTTTGAGAAATACATGTTTTTTATATTTTTCATATTTATTTAAGAATGAAATTAAATAGTATGATTAGGTATTTTACTTACATTAATGTTAATTTAATATTTAAATGACGAGTTTGCTAAAACTTTAAAATATCAATTTTTCGCAAATAAAAATTGAAGTAGATGTGAATTTTTTTCTGAAACCGCGAATTCAATTGAATTGTATATAAGACATATAGATAATTCTGTTTGTTCAAAAATTTCTTTTAAATATTTATCATGATATTGAAAATAAATAATTATATTTGGTGAATATCCTTTTTTCAAATATTTTCAAATATCTGAAAATAAATTACTTCAGCACAAAAAATTTTTTGATTGATGAGTATATAATTTTTTAAATTTATTGTTCTATTTTATAGCGTAAGTTCATAAATTTCAAAAGATATAACCTAATTATTTATTATACAATTGGTTTATTGGTAATGTCAAAGAAACGAATTCCAACAAATACTGTCTCAGTTTTATTTAAAAACCTTTGTTTATTGGGCTTCGAAATTTCGATTGATTAATCTTTCAGGACAGAAGTCAAATTATCACTGACAAATTCAATAAGTAAAAATTCTACTGATTCAGTTTTAGAAAGTTAGTGATTGACAAAATGAGGTTTTAAATAACAATAAATTGTTTTTTCGTTATTAAGGAAGTGTCAAAGAAGCTGAAGAATTCGACAAACTGTCACCAGAAGAATCTAAAAAACGACTGAGGCTTTTGCTGAAAAAAATGGATTCCAACAATGACGAATTCATAGAAAGGAATGAGCTAAAGGCGTGGATTTTGCGATCCTTCGAGTAAGTTCAAACTTGAATGAATATGAACAAACTGAATGTAACGAGTATTTAATGCAAACTCTGTTCATAATCAATTGAATTTTCATACCAGCATGTTATCGTCAGAAGAATCCCAGGACCGTTTAGAAGACGCGGACGCCGACGAAGATGGACGGATAACGTGGAACGAAATTCTGCAGGACAGTTATGGATCGGATCCGGATGATCTCGAACTCGAAGATCAACTGATCCAAGACGACAAGGCTTCCTTCGAATGGGCGGATTTGAACAAGGATAATTATCTGGACCGCGAAGAGTTCAAAGCTTACACTCATCCCGAAGAAACGCCGAGAATGTTCCCTTTGCTCCTCAAGCAAGCTCTCGATGAAAAAGACTCCGACAATGACAGTTATATCAGTTTTCAAGAATTCTTGGGCGATCGAGCCAAAAACGAAGACAAGGCTTGGCTCATTTCGGAAAAGGAGAAATTCGATCACGAGCATGACAAAAACAAAGATGGTCGACTGGATTCTGACGAGATTCTATCGTGGCTTGTACCTAGTAACGAGTATGGAATTTTTATTATTTATTGCAAATTTATGTCATGTGTTGAAATTCGTTATTATCTCTTTATATCATAACAAGATTCACAAAAAGCAACTTTGAAGAAGTATAGAGTAGATGAGCTACGCTGGTTCTGGCCCCGAGGAGCATAGATAAAAAGATTCTCTCTGTATTTTTTTATTTTATGAAAGAATTCTCGCCGCTGACAAAAAATTAGTCATTTACAGTAGATGAGCTAAGTCGGTTCTGGCTCCGGGAATGGACCAGAACCAGCTTAGCTCATCTACTTTATTAAAATTAGTTCTTTGCAGTTAAAAATGGCACCGTCGAAAAATTTTACTATTGCAGGGCATAAAAAGTTTCACAAAGACCCGGGATCAGAATCTGCTTAGGTTATATACTTGATACTTCTCAAAAACTTAACCATGGTAGGACATAAGAAGTTTCACGAAGTGAAACTCACTCTATCTCACCATGGATTCAAACCCCATCTAAAAGTTCTAAAGAATGTGACAAAATTACAAAGTGCCTCAAAATTTCAAAATTTTACAGAATAAAAAAATTTCCCGAAATTTGAGAATTTTAAAAAATGAAAAATTTTTAAGAGGGAGAAATTTACCTAAACTTACGAAATTAAAAGTTGATACAAGATCGCAAAATGTCGTTAAGGAATGAAATGACACATAATTGCATTTTTTCAAGAATTCAGATAGTTGTATTTTTTACTAAATCACAAAATTGCACGAAATTCTCAAATTTCAAAGAATTATAATATTTCACAAAAGTACACGAAATGGTTAAATTAAGAAAAATTGTACTATTAATGGTTGAACATTGTACTATCGTAAGACAAAAGACCCGGGGCCAGAATCAGCTAGGCTCATATACTCGATACTTGTTAATAATTTAAATATGGTAAAACATAAGAAGTTTCACATATAGAAACTCACTCTATCTCACAATAGATTCAAAACCCATTTAAAAGTTCTAAGAAATGTCACAAAATCATAATGTTTCAAAATTTAAGAATGTTACAGATTCAAAAAACGTCTTGGAAATTTTAAATTAAAAAAAAAATCTCTATGAGTGGCGAATTAAAATAAATTGACAAAATCAGAAATTGACACAACATCGCAAAATGTCGCTAAATAACGAAATGTCATAAAATTAGGAAGTTATAAAATGTCACGAAATCGCATTATTTCACGAATTCAGAAAATTAAATTTTTAACTAAATTACAAAATTCCACAAACTTCCTCAATCTCAAAAAATTAGAAAATATTACGTAAGTGCACGAAATAGTTAATTTATGAAAAATGGTACTAATGATTAAAAATTGTAATATCGTAAGACATAAGAAGTTTCACAAAGACCTGGGACCAGAATCAGCTTAGCTCATATGCTCGATACCTAAAAATTTAACTATGATAGAACATAAGAAGTTTCACATATAGAAACTCACTCTATCTCACCATAGATCCGGAATCCATTTAAAAGTTCTAAAAAATGTCACAAAATCATAAAGTGCCTCACAATTTCAAAATTTTACTGAATCAAAAAATTTTTCGAAATTCGTAAGTTTAAAAAATCTCCAAGAGTGACAAGTTCAAATAAATCAGAACTTGACACAAAATCGCAAAATGTCGCTAAAACCAAGTTACATTCTGTCACGAATTCAGAAATTGACATTTTTTATACTGAATTACAAAAATTCACAAAATCCCCAAATTACAAAGAATCAGAAAATGTTACAAAATTACCCGAAATGGTTTAAATAAATATTTTATTTCAGCATTTTTTAAGCCAGAAAATAGACTTGGTTTACACAATGTAATCTTTCCAACATTCATAACTACTTTTCTATTTTTTTATACATGTACTTAATCAAAAAGAAAAATAATGAAGAATGTTCTGTTAAGCTATTATCGTCTATTTCTTTAAAAGTTCACTATTATTCATTTTCCAGAGAAATCGCCACAGAAGAAGTAGATCATTTATTCGCTGCATCCGATGATGATCATGACAACCGATTGTCCTTCGAAGAAATTCTCGATCATCACAGTATATTCGTCGGAAGCGAGGCTACTGATTACGGAGATCATTTAAAAGACATTGATCGTTTTTCGGACGAACTTTGAATAAATTTTCAGTGAAAAAGAGCTTGTAGAAAAACATTCTAGAAATGAGTGTCTTCGAAACTGCGAACAAAAAGTGTGAAATAAGTCAAACTATTTATGTTTTTTTTTGTCGTCTTTTTATTTATTATTTATTTACGTGTGACAGACAAAAAATAAACAATTTTAAACTTTTATGGATGATTCATTTCTACAAACAATGATCTTCCAATTGGATATATTTGTGATGTAATTATATACGATGGAAATAAAAAGTAAAGCTGAAAAACTATGAAAAAATCGAAGATTCACTGCTTTTGTTTTGCACAAAAACGAAAAAAAGGCATGGAAACACGCGAAATAAAAACGTACACGTAAAAAATTGTGAATATCGTTTTCTTTATTCTGTAGAAAACTTCGTGATAAGTACACCAATAATCTTGCAATGTCGAATGGTTAACTGTCGGAGTCCCGATTTCGAAAATCAAAATTCCAACGTTCGCCGAGGAACCCTTTGATTCCATAAACATTATTATTTTTCTATCAAGCCAGAACAGTGTACAACGATTACTTTTGGTTTTTCTTTTTGCTCTGGATTATTCTCTGAACATGAAAACGCGTTTGGACGAAACCTCGAAGGAAGCAAAACACTTTTCACACTGTACTGCCTCTACACATCAATCGATTACTTAGACATCATTCTTCGATTTTTTGCTCCTTTACTTGTATTTTCACGCCCCTCTTAGCGGACATTTTTTCCATCTGCGACTCAACATTTGTGTCGTATTCGATTTTTCAACAAAATATAAAAAATAGTGCATCGATGTTTTTTTGGTAATCCCTTTGTCGAAAGAGCGAGTTTTCGCCATTGCTCCAAGGGACGAAAGTGACGGATTATAACTCGCTCTTTCAACACAGGATTGGCAGAAACGATATTTTTTTTTCGCTCGTAGCTCTCAATCACCGGGAGAGAAATCGCGATAAGGTTGACTACGTATTTTTTTTCGGACGAAATTCGTCGCAGTCAAACTTTTTGATTATCAATTTTTCTACAATCGTACTTTCATCAGTGTACGGGCGGCCTGTGCTTCCAATTTTCCGCAATTTACAGCATAATAAACAAAAAAATAGACGAATTCGCAACAATTTTTTTTTCGATAGGTGAGAATCGCCGAATTCCTAAACAAAAGACTAGAAACATTAATTTCGTATCAACAATTAGTTATCACCAACGAGTTTTCTGCAATGCGATTTTTCCATTAGCATTGTCTTGACGATGTTTAAAACAACCCCGACGTTCTTTAGAATTCGTAACTTACGGATGTTTTATACAAAAAACATCAGTATATTGTTTGAACAGTAGAATAAAATCAAAAAGATTAAATTAAAAAGTTACAGAAATGAAAAAAATTTCGCATTTTTTGGATTCTTGTGAACTTCATTCTTTGAGTAATTATTTTAAATATAAAATCGTTGAAAATTACTGACTTTTTTAATGAATTTTAGATTCGAAATTAAAGATATCAAAAAAGTCTGAAAATCATTAAATTCGCAACAATTTTTCAAAATTCAAGTTTTTAAAAATTGAAAACTGTATAAGAATTGTCTAACTATATCATGATTTCCAAAATTCTTTAAGGTATGTCAAAAATTCTTAACATTTTCGTTTTTGGAGTTTCAAAATTTTAGAAAAACGTAGAGTTGTAAAATTTCTAGAAATTTTATTATTTTTAAAATTCCTAAAATTTCTCGAGTTTTAATTTTGATCTTTTTAATTAAAATTTCAATGAAAAAATTTTGAAAATCAAAATAACAGTTGATTATCAATTGTCAATAAAAAAATTGATTTCATGAAAAATTCGAAAAATCGAATTCGGAAGTTTTAAATACAATAATTTTCAAAGTTTTTAGATTTTCATAAATTGAATTATTTTGAAGATCTGAAAATTTCAAAATCGTTGAAAATTACTGACATTCTTAATGAATTTTAGATTTGAAATTAAAGATATCAAAAAAGTCCAAAAATCATTGAATTCAGAAAATTTTTCAAAATTCAAGTTTTTCAAAATTAAAAACTCAAGAAGAATTTCCTAATTATCGTGATTTTAGAAATTCTTTAAGGTTTATCGAAAATTCTCAACATTTTCGTTTTTTGAGTTTTAAAATTTTATAAATTCAAAAAATTGGAGTCTTATGATTTCTTAATATTATTATTTCATGAATTTCTAAAATTTCTAGGTTTTTATTTTGAAATTTCGAATGAAAATTCGAATTAAAAATTTTAAAAATCATATTTAACATATATCATTTGATTAGTTTTAATTTCTAATAAAGAAGTTGAAATTTTATCAAAAATTCAAAAAATTGAATTCGGAAATTTCAGAATCCCGAAATTAAAAGTTTTTTGTTTTCCAAAAATTTCATCATTTCAAGAATTTTCCAAGTTTTTATTTTGAATTTCAAATGTACATCGCAGTTCAAAATTTAAAAAATTGAAATTGAAAATGAATTAACAATTGAAAATTGAAAAAAATTATAAATTTATTAAATATTTTTAATTAGGAAAAATATTAATTTGAGTTTCAGAAATTAAAAAATTTTCAAGGTTTTGAGATTTTAATAATTTTGTCATACTAGATTTCTCAAAAATTCTGAAGAGTTATAATTCAATGTTCTACTTCAGATCAAAAAATGAAAATGTCTGAAAACTTTGAAAATTTTTCAAACTTTTTGGGAACGTAAAAATTTCCAAATTTTTTACCTTTTCATAATTGAAGTTTCAATAAATTGAAAACTTTACAAGGATTTTGAAATAGTTTAATAATTTTCAATTTTTTCAAAACTCTCTGAGTTGTTAAAAAATCTTAACATTTTCGTATATGAAATTTCAAAGTTTTAAAATTGCAAAAACTGTAATTCTTCAAATTTTTAAAAATTTCATTATCTTCAACATTTCTAAAAGTTTCTAAGTTGTCAAAAATGTGTAATATTTTTTATGTTTTTAAAATTCAAAAATTTTTCAAACATACAAAATTGTCCAAAATTACCCAAATTTTTTACATTTTCGAATTTCGTAAAATCTTCGAAATCAATGAAGATTATAAATGAAATTCATGAATAATGCGGCAAGGGAAAATTTCAAAAATGAATACTTGTAAAATTCTTCCATTATTATGTCTCATTTCAAGTGAATCCTCTTACGAATTTTTTTATTGCACAAAACACCCGTAATAGGTACCGTAATTTACGGGTTCTGAAGAGCGCCAGGGTAAGTTCAAATCGACCAAATTACTATAAAAAATAATTATGGAGAGTTTGACTTTTTCCAAACTTGTACAAAAATGACGATGAACTGTGAATCGAAGGAATAACGTTCGGAAACTGAGAGGATTATTTACAATAACTATTTTCTCAAACCGCAAAAAAAGTATCGAATAGATAATTTTGAAATACACGTCATGAAATCACAATACGCAGGACAGAAAATCCATCCAAACTTGTCTTCGCTAATAAATTACACGTCCTAACAAATGTATTAAATGACAATAATAATAATAATAATAATAATAATAATAATAATAATAATAATAATAATAATAATAATAATAATATATATCAATACAGTAAGGATCAACGTATTCGTGCTCCGTCCGCTCTATTCAATTTTGAAATCATTCCCATCAAATGGCGGCTGAATGAAATTTTCAACTCGCGTCAACTTTTCGACACCGGGCCACAATCGCATTTTCCGATTAAAATTTACAATCACTAATTTTCACTAGTTAAAAGACTAGATCATAAAAATGGCCGATTGCCATATATAATTATTATATTATACGTATATTTACAACGGTAATTGCACTTTTAATCACAACACAATAACAAAAAAAAAGCGCGAGTTTTCCTGGAAATTCAGCGGTATTTTTTTAACTATTTTCCTGCTGGAAAATTTTTATATGAAATTATTTGTATTTGGGAGAACGAGTTGAATCTCTAGAAATCAAATATTTCCCTCGAATGAACGCTTCGTTCCTTCAGCGACCATTTGACAGTGACTGAAGCTATTTTTTTGGAAAAAATTTCAGCTTGAAATACGTTTAGTGGATAGGTCAAAAGCACAGGGACATTTTCGGTGGAGACCCGATCCACTATAATTGAGCATTCGGCTCAACGACATCCAAATATTATACTTAAAAAAGTTTTCTTTCTCTCGCTCTCACACTTTTTCCAAATCACTATATTTTCCAAAAGTTATGACGGAAATTCAGCAACTTGCCAGTTCATTTCATGGAAAACTTTGGAAAAACTATTTTTCTCGAATTCGATAAGTTCCTGATGTTTTGCAAAATGGAACTCAAATTCGAGAATTTATTGAAAATTTCGTACGTGAATCCAAATATTATTAATTTAATTTGGATATTTAGTATTTTTAAACAATCAAATTATGAGAATTTGAAAATTTACGAATTTTAAGGGCGTTAGAAAATTTATGCCTGGGTATTGAAGAAATTTTAAGAGATTTAATTCAAGGAAAAAATTTTATTATTTATAACCGTGACTTCTGGAATATGAAAAATTTTGTCCAAGGGATCAATTTGGAGGTTTCGTAAATAATTAAATTAGAAGAATTTCAAAAATTTCGAATTTTAAGGTGGTTAAAAAATTTATGCCTGGGTATTGAAGAAATTTAGAGATTATTAAAAAAAAATCTTCAAATTTATAACCATGACTTCTGGAATATGAAAAATTTTGTCCAAGAGATCAATTTAGACGTTTTATAAATAAATTATAAATATTTCACATTTTTCATATTTTCAGGGATTTTAAAGTTTAAGGGAATCAGAAAATTAATAGCAAAGTAAGTTAAAGAATTTATTCGAAGAAAAAATCTTATTAATAATAACCATGACTTCTGGAATATACAAACTTTTTTTCAAGGGATTGTCAAGTTGATAGAATTACATTAAAAAATGAATTTTTAATATTACGCTTGTCTTTCTTCAAGACTTCGATTTGCAGAATTCTCACTCGAAGAAACTAATAGTGTTGGATTTTTTTATGTAAAAAACGTGTGCAAAATGTAATATCTTGACATTCAATTCAGTTTCAATCCTAATATTAGAATAAAGCTCAAATTATTCATAAACTTCACATTTGAAAAAGTGAAAGTGGATTAAGCCCTCCAAACGAATAAGTTGAACAATATTTACATGTAAGTTTGTCCGCAAGTAAACTTAACGTATACAAAAAATGTTAACTGAACGTAAAACATACATATGATATGTAAGTGAACTTTAAATAGATATTTGCATCAAGTTTACACAAACTTTACGTAAACATGTCTGCAAAGGAAGACGACAAAGAATAATAATAAGACTAGTTATTGTAAAAGTAATAATAAATGTATAGTTTTGTATTAGCGGAAGTGCCCTTTTTTGAAATTTTCATCTGCCAAGTTTTTCAAACAATGTTCAACAATGATTTTGAGAATTCTAAATAAGCGCTCGCTTTCTAAGGGTATTCCGACATTGTATGCAATTCGCATCATTACATTATAATATTGAATCTTAAAAATCATATGAATATTTTACTCACTAACCTAATATTTACAGAACGTTCTTGGCACTTGTTTCTTAACTTTGCTTCGCTTTCTCTCGCTCACTTGAACCAATATTTGGACAAAAACTCAAACGCGCGCTTATACACGTCCACGCGATATACGACGTGTTAAGATTTGCTAAAAAGTTTTGTGAAACTATTACTCAACTACAAATTGAGCATGTCAAGTTAAAGAAACTATAGTTTTATCATGAAAGTAGAGAAATTCTGCGAATTTCGATAGGAAAATTTTAATTCTTCGTGTATGATTTTATGTGAAAGTTATTGTTATATGATGCAATTAATAAAATAATGCGAAATTGATGAAATTTGGAACATGTCGAGTGGAAATTCTAAAATTATTTTCTCAGTTTTGCACACGCGAATATATATAATAAATAATTTTTTATGCATTTTATTATCACAAAAGGCAATTTTCGTTGATCTAGTGAGGAAATGACAAGCTCTTAAGTGGCTGAATGAGAAAAATTATTCGAATAAAAGTTTACGATTGCAACACAAATATAAGAGTTAAGTTAATGAAATTTGAAAATGATTGAAGCTTTAAAAAAAGATATTTTGAAATTTAACAAGAAAAGAAAGTTGTGTTTCTTTTCCAGTTTTTAACTATAAAAAATCGACTTTTCAATTTTCAGTGACAAACATGGTTTTAAATCTACTTTTTACTTTTTTTCTACTTATTTCAATTTTTCAAACCTGAAATTTTCGGAGCAGAGAATTTTTATGATGAACGTAATTTTCAATGAAAAACTAAACTGTAAGGATACATTTTTTTGAAAATTTATAGTCATAACTAAGAGCAACAAGAAATGTATGAATTTATCCGGAAATATTGATGTATTATTTACAATAATTTTTCGGATAATTTTCACAAGTTACAAAAAGTGAAGTTAATAGTATAAAAAACAAATAATTGAAGCTTCAAAAAAGAGATGTTTTGAAATTCCCAAGAAATGAAAGTGGCGTTTTTTCCAGTTTGTCACTTAAAAAAATTAACTTTTCAATTTCCAAAGTAATAAACATGGTTTCAAATTTTTACTTTTTACTTTTCCTCTTGTTACTTTAAGTACCTAATTTTAAGGTCTAAATTTGAAAAATATTATTTTTTTCAAATTTATAGTCATAATCAGGGCAACAATAAATGAGTATAAATTCTTTCGGAAAACTTGACATATTATTTACGAAAAAAGTTAAATATTCATAATAACGTGCTGTTCATGGTTTTCGGAAGTGAATGATCTTCGCTGATACGCAAAAATGATTTGCTTTGTGATATTTTTTGTCTCCAAACACTCGCTGCATTCTTTCATTTCACTCGTCACACATCTGACAAAATAACATGCTCCATCAGCGACAAAAGAATCGAAATATTTTTCATCGGCAAGTTCGCAGAATGTAAAAGAACTTTTTCTCACTTGAAGCATTTCAAAGTCATTGACTTAAAAAATTATTTCACAAAAAAATGATTCGAATATTTTGAATTCAAAAAATACTTTTTATTGCCCTGGTCGTAACTTTCACAGCTAAAAATTTGCACAGTTTCCCCATTTTCCAAAGTTTTCATGTATCGCCAGACACAAGATTCTTCCCGAAACACGTTGCTGATTCGCCGTCTGACTTTTGAACCCTCACAGTACAATCTGCAGCGAACGAAACAATTTCACGTCACTCTACCATCATTTCCAAGTTGTTAAAAAAACCCGCCTTCGTAGAAAAATTTGCTTACAAATTTTTCAACTCCGGGCTTTGGTTCCCGGTAAACATTTGTGACAGTTCGTGACACGTGATGTCACGGCATGACATGACATCATTACTACATCACCATGAGTTCATGTCATGACATCAAAATGACTTTGTAATAATGTCATATCATGCCGTGACATCATGATCACGAATTGTCACGAACGTTTACTGGGATTCTTTTGGGGAGCTGTCAAGAGCATCGTCGTTTCTCCACCGGATGACCTCGAATCGGGCCACGAAATAATTGCTGCTTGTGGATCAGATCGAACGTAAAATCCTCCCAAGTTTCTCTTGCGAGTAGTCAGTCTTGAGGAATGCTTTTGCGCGTTGTTATTTCGTTAAAGGGTTGAACCAACGACGCAAATGAGAGAAGAATATGCTGGGCCCCCGTGTTACGCGTGTAAGGCCCCTTTCATACCGGCGATCAGGCGTAACGCTGCTGATCTTGGTTAGTCTCGCAAGGCACCACTGTCAAACTGGACAGATTGCTTAAATTACTACTTGACTCGGAATAGCTAGACAGAGTCAACCGCCTCGGCGCCGGCGCCGTCGTCGCCATCGCGGCCATCGACGCCGACGTCCCCGAGGACTCGGCCGACAGCGCGGTGCTCGTCGTCCCCGACTTCCGGAACACCTTCAGGAGTGAACTGCCTGCGCTGTGGCACCGCACTATCCGCTCCGAGGGCTCCAGCAGCACCGACTGATGACTTCGATATGGCGGCGGACTTTCGCTGTCGAATATCGTCCGGTTCGGCGGCGGTCGCACGCATTTTTGATATATTTCACTTTCCTGTCAACAATAATTTACGCTCAAGTACGGCAATCAATATGTGTCTCAAGTTCGAAACGTTTCACTGAGAGAGAAAGAATGGATGTCACATACATGAAAATGGTTAATTTTGGACAGACCTTAAAAAAATGATGCCACATCTATCGAAAGGGTGGAGTAAAATTGCAGCTTGTTTTTTAAAAGCTCCTTTTTTAAAAGGATTGTCCAAAATAACCATTGTCATGGATTTGATATACATTCTTTTCTCTGCGTGCAAAAAAGAAAAAAAAAGTATTTTTCAATATCCACCTAAGATTAAAGTGCAACAAAGATAGTAATATTAAATAAAATTTTTTTAATACAAATACCTATTTCTAATTATAACTATAAAAGGTCATGGAAACAATTTTTTGTGTTTTCATTTACTATAAAACGTTTGGAATTTCAGTCACATCAACCACTTTCTCTCGAAATTTTATCGAGTGAAATTCATCACTCTAGTTTGATTTGTGAGAGTGAAATTTAACTTGAAGGAATTTAGAGAGAAACTTTATTAGTTACAGTTTGAAAGTAAGTATTCTGCTTTTGAAGATTAATATTTTATTAACATGTACATATTATAAGCAGGTGTGTAGGCAGAGAGGGGTTTTGCAGGATCAAACCCCTCCTGAAATTCGATATACACTCGGGTCCCTCTATAACGAACTGTGCGGGACCGGAGTACCCCTCTAATACGAACAGAAGAGGGAAACCGGTCGTTCCCCCTCTACCTGCGC
>JAPYZL010142698.1:0-10128 GCA_030522825.1 Platygaster orseoliae
CATTTCTTTAAACCAGTGTTGGTCTTTATTTTAGCTGAAAATCGTTGTTTGAAAACTACCATTTTTGAAATCCAAATGCCATTCTCGTAGTTACTTACGCTTGCTATTATCTTAAAACTCTATATTTTCGCCAAAAAGCATTCGATCATGATGATTTTCCTTCATGTTCGAAAAATAAGATTTAATGCCAAAGAAGAGAATGCTTTGGGAACAATTAATTGGTGAAAATTCTCTGATTATCGTGAAAAACAAACAAAAAATTTGTTTTGATCTAGAAGTTTTAATACCACATGAGTTATTATTATTTTTTTTTTTTTTAAGAAAAGTTTTTTGTTTATTGGGAATGTATTATTTTAAAATTTTGTTAAAATGTGATTATATATAATTAAACTGCTATTTACTGCTATAAAAAAATTTTCAATTTTCGAGAGTACCTTAAAATCAAGGTACTGTGCTATATGATGAGAATGGAGTCCTTAGTTACTCAAATTCAAAAAATGAAAAATAAGTTTCTATTGCATGAAATTCAAAATCGTACTGAATTTTACTGCATGATGCATCAATCGAAGATTCAGGTTAAGCGTTATTCAAAATTACTGTACGATTTTAAGGCTTGGTGACTTAAACTATTGGTAAATTTAAGAAAATTTCTAACAGTGTATGTCATCCAGGAACCATCACCTGTTTACAGGGGACTTGCACTTGTTCTTTGGATTTTACGAGGGCTTTTCGCCTTAATCGCTCCAAAATACCGAATAAGTTGGAATATTATGGTTTGAAAAAATGGAATGCATCGTTTTATCAATTTCAATATTCGATTTTTTGAATTCTTCGAATTTTGAATTAAAAATTAAATTCAAAACTTAAATTTGAAATGCTATTTAATTTAAATGGGGATCAGATTACAAATTGAAAATGAAACTTTATCAATTTCTAATATTTTTCAAAACCTACAAAACATTTAAGAGTTGAGAATTGGTCTATTTTTCATTGCATCATTGTAACATTTTTTTTTTATTTTATTCGTTTAATTTATTTATTTATAATATTGATTCTAGCCCGGAAGATTCTAATTTTTGATATTTTCAAAAACACAAGTAATGATTCTAACCGGAATGATTGTTATTTCGAATAGTTATGAATTTTTTATTTTTGTTTAAATTAATTTTCAAATTTCAAGTAAATCAAAAAATTTTTTTGATTAATTTAATTTCTGAATCCCAAATTTCAATGGATACTGAAATTGTATTATATTTGCATTTCTTTGATATATTAAATTGAAATAATGAAATTTAAAAAATTTAATTTATTAAACTTCAAATTTATCAATAAATTTGAATTTGATAAGATTTATTTGTAAATTTATTTAAATTTTAAAAAATTCATTATTATCAAATTTGAGTCGAATCTTAAATTTTGTATATCTCGATATTTTGAATTTTTCGGATTTTGAACGTGAAATTCAAATTAAAATTTGAATTCGACATAAAACTTCTTTTGAATTGAAAACAGATTACAAATTTAAAATGAAACTTTATTAATTTCTAAAATTTTCTAAAACCTATACAAAACTTTTAACAGTTGAGAATTTGTCAATTTTCCATTTCATCATTTTAACTTTTTCTGTTTTGTTTTACTCGTGCAATTTATTTATTTATAATAATGATTCTAGCCTGGAAAATTCCATTTTTAACTTCAATACTTCTAATCTGGATGTTTTGTTTTCAGTTTATTCAGTTGGTTCACGAATTATCAAGAGCAAATCATGCCGTAAATATGGACAATGTTTAAATGAATGTGAATCGTTTGAAACCGGCACCTGTGTTTTCCGCAAACCCTATTGCGAATGTATCGCTCAACCATGCCCAAGCCGAAGTGATTTAGAAGGTTTGGTTTTCGGAATATGTTATGCATGGTTTTTTCAAATTCAAGACTCGATTTTTTAATTTCTCGAATTATAAATTAAAAATTTATTTCAAAATCTAGATTGAGAATGAAATTTAATTTGAATTGGAAACAGATTATAAAATTTGAAATGAAACTTTATCAATTTTTGAAATTTTTTTAATCCTACAAAATTTTAAAGAGTTGAGACTTTGTCAATTTTTTATTCCGCCGTCTTAACTATTTTTTTTTATTTTGTAATATTATAAATAATAATAAATAAAATTGGCATTTCCAATATATAATCAAGTTTTTCTTTTTTTTTTAAGAATTTGACTAATGATTCATACCCGAATGATTATACTTTCGTTAATGAATTTATTTTTCAGTTTTATTTTATCGATTAATTTTTAAAATCCATATAAGTTGAAAAAGTTTCTTACATAATGCAATTCTAGATTCCTAATTAAAATAGATATTGAAATGAAATTGAAATTGAATTTCTTTAATTTAAAAAATTTAAATTAATATAATTCACAGAATAAACTTTATCAAGCTTTAAATTTATAATTTTATTCAAATTCAATCAGATTTATTTTAAATTTATTTGAAATTTCGTAAAATTCAATATCATGAAATGTAAACTTTGTATTCAGAATTCATAAAACTGAATTCTTGGAATTTTACAATTTTTAAGAAATAAAATTCAATTTCAATATTAATTTAAACAAATATATAATTCGAATTGGAATCAGATTACAAATTTCAAATAAAACTTTATCAATTTTTAAAATTGTTAAAATCCTGAAAAGTTTTTAACGTTTAGAATTTGTCAATTTCTCTTTTTATAATTTTTACTATTTGTAATTTTTTGTATTTATTCAATTTATCTATAATTATGATCTTTAACCGAACGATTATGATTTTAACCCAGATATTTTTAATCCGAATGTTTTATTTTTTTGGATTATTCAGATCATTTCATGGGGGGAGTGATGACAAGAAATACGTGCCAGTATGATCGTTATAATGCCAAGTGTCACATTTATTGCCATGATTGTAATTTCAGAATTGGCAAATGTGAAAACAATCATTGCATATGTTATGGACGTGATAGTTATGCATAATGATGAAGATAAATCATTTTTAAAAACAAAATACAACTGGGAGCGAGATATATGGCTGAAATTGGAAAAAAAAACAATTTAAATGTACTTTTTTGTCGTTCTATGAATCATTTATAGCTCTTGTATACTCCAAATCAATTGAATAAACTGAATGAGGAATAAAAACTGTATGCTATTCCTTTATATAACCAGCGTTTGTTTTTTGAATTTTAATATAGGAAAATCGTGCTTAAATTACACTTTTTTTAAGAAGTTGCTGAGAATCCAAAAGATTTCAAAAATTTGAAATTTCAATTTATCAGGTCAGAATTAATAGTACCGAACATCCTGATCTTTAAACAACAACGACAGTATTTTTTAAATTTTATTTTTGTGTACAATCAATACTGTTGCTGAGGTAAATTCAAGAAAGTGTTGTATAGCTAAAAGTTTGACATTTGTACAGACTATGATTCAAAAATCAAACAAAATACCTTACGAGACTAGGTACGCAATATACTATCTTCCTTGGGTTTATCACTTAAGTTCTCCCACGCAATGTCGTAAATACATTTATTCACATTCGATAAAATTGTTTCTCACTAAGCAAATTTTAGTTTTCATTTCATGTTCGAACTGAGATATTCAAAAGTATTTTGCACGGTTTTGCGTAATTCGACAAACAAACAAAAAAAGATTTGAACTTCCAGAGGCGTGGAAAATAACAATAACTCTGAATATTTTGGTAATGATGGCATATGTGTTACGAAAATATCATAAAAAAACTGAAAGAGCAGAAGAAACTTTAGAAAAAAATTTCCAGTCCTTCAATTGCAATATTTGAAGACGTAATGGACTTCAATTCAAACATTGATTGAATATATATTGCTTTTTTTTATAATTCTGCTGTGAGAATAGCACAGCACTTCTTTTGACGGAATCTCTTTAATCTTTTAATAAACAAAAGATACTCATAACATATTTATTGATTAGAGTAAGCTAAACAAACAATACTTCAAAATATACATATAAGAATTTTTCAAGCTTGTAAAAGTAAACTATATAAAAAACAATTTTTCTTCAGGAAACTTTTTAACTTTCATTGTTCATAGTTACACAGAAATTTCAAATGAGATTTGAATAACTATTCTTATATGCAATGCATAATTTTTTGAAATATTCAAAAGTTTTCACTGAATTAAAATGTGTTTCTTTTGTTATTTAATTCAAGAACGTTTCAATCCAAAAAATGGTGCAAACGAGGTCTTAAAAAATATCCATAAAAAAAGTTTTTGTCTAAAATTAATATAGTTGTAATTTCAGCAAATAATTTGTACATAGCATTAATTTCGTAAGGACTAGAAATTTTTTTCTTTTTTTAATTCGACACGAAATTATCCAGTGATGACAGAAAAATTAAGATATTCCATCACAAAAGTACGTTTTTAGGAATACTATAAAAATCAGTAAATAAAATCTCGCTGATCAAATTTAACGTCCAACAAACCAGGTCATTCGGTCGAATTACTTTGGCTAGTTTTGAGTAAGTCAGAGTATAGAGTTCGTCGTTATTAATATGTGTTACTGCAAGCACATGCGATAAATTTTCTAAAAGATTTTTACAATTTTGATCAAATGACGATAGAAAGGTAAAAGAGATTTTATGAATCTTCATTCATTCTTTGTGGTTGTTTTTTCTACGTATTGACAATTGTTCTTTTACACCCTGATAGCTGTCGACATAAATCACATTTTTTCGAGATACAAGGATTTAATACTATTCATGCTGATGAGGACCTACTGTAGCTTGAAATATTATTAAAGAATTATAGACCTCAATTGGGAATTTGAATTGGCTTAATGTGATCAATAAATTTTGTTTTATTATATTTTATAAAATAGGGGAGACTGGGGCAAAATGCGCAGTTCGCGAAATATTCAATTTTCATTACCGTCAGAACGGTAATCACTGGAGACTTAAAATTTTTTCCACACATGGCTATAATGTCGAGTATCAAACGTCAGTAATTGCGTCTTGTTTGTTTGTTTACTTTTTGTACTTCATTGTGTTCAATGGCCGAAATTGTCAACATAAGTGAGTGTCATGAGTACCAACATAACGCCACCAAAAGATCAAAAATCGAACATACGTAGCCCGCGAAAATTCAAAAAACCTCGTATTTGTCTGAAAGGAAACTTCAATTTTTGCGTCATTTTTCTCATCAAAATTGATGGTAGGTGAGTTTTTATAGTAATTCAGGTGTGAGAAAGACGAAAACGCGATAGGTTTGGCGAGATTTTGACTGGTTTTCGAATCACACGTTGATAAGATGGCAATGTAGCCATGGGGCAAAATGCGAAGTTTTGCGTGGGGCAAAATGCGCAGTGCTTGTTTTGTATTGTTTCGCTGTGTTTGGTCATGTGTCGCTATTTCCCTCACTTTTTTGTTGTTTTTCACTTTTTTTTCGTCAAATTGTTTCTATACCGAGGGTCGTATCGAGTCCAGGGCAATGCCGCTGGGCCCCCCAAAAATTTTCTTGAAAAATGTGATGAGGGTGACGAGCAAAAAAAGGTGGTGTGTCACTTTTGAAAAGCAAAACTTAAATATGATGTAGGTAGAGTTCAAATTCCCGAACTTGTAAGAAGCACCTTTCTTTCAACACCTTTTTTTACATCAAATTCGAAAGTTTGACGACCTTTTCTTTCAATTTTCGTGAAATAATGAACTTTTTATAAATTTGTTTATTTCTTTTAGCATTTTGTTCATCATGGTTCGCGTTTATGTTCGCAAAACAGTGCGGAATGGTAGAAAAGTATTCGAAATGTGCAAGGCTGTGCGAGAGAGAATGTCTGTTGCGCGTCGAAACGCTTTTCTATTGCTCGACGGACACTCGATCACTACTTACAAAATTGTTGTTCTTAACAAAAAAATTTTTATTGAAATTGTTTATGAAATCGTTTATTTTGTGTTTCCCACAATTTTTCAGCGATCAACCTCGAGAAAATCGCGATTTCTAGAATTGCGCATTTTGCTCCACAGGTTACGTATTTTACCCCAGCGTGGGGCAAAATGCGCAGAAAATCATTTTTTTATTAATCAATATATGAGGCATAAGGTTCAACTAGAACTAAAGTAGCCTGATGCTAAATTGTAGCCACATATGTCGGCTACAATATAGTGCCATTTGCAGATCCTTTCAGACCTTTTGTTGCCTCAAAAATTTAATATTATTAAAAACTGCGCATTTTGCTCCAGTCTCCCCTATTCTTATACAATGTAATGTTGTCATTTTTATGATAAACGTGGTGATTTTTTTTTTATGAAATTTTTTTCCGTATGTATACTTTGAAATTTTTTCAAACCTTCCATTTATTATTTCCTTTTTTATTTTTCTAACGTCTCTTCTTTGGAACGTTTTTCAAAAATAGTAGTACCTCATAAAATCCATGAAATTAGTTCTTTGAGCGAGAAAACTTACGTTTCTCTTCGCATAAAATGATTTTTAATGTCTATTTTTGTATAAAAATGTTTGTTAAACTGCACTAAATTTGTCATGAGTCCAAGTAATAGAGCAATCAAACTGAAGATTTTAAGAATGTTTCCGAGATTTTTTGTCGTGGCAACCCCAAATCTTGGGAAGGGAAATAAAAGGTTTCTCTGCTTAACAGAGGCATAAGGTTGGACCATCAACTCTTACATTTCCACAGTTTCTGAGTCGATTTGGCGCCTTGATCTTTTAAAGATCTAAAAGTCACACAAATACCGAAGATTCCGTAAAGTAAATGCCTTTACTTATGTCAGTCCAATGCACCATTTACGTTTCACGTGCGATTTGATGTTCTTTTTACATAATTTAAATTGATGTTAGACATCTACACTTTATAAATGTTTCTTTGAAAATTAGTTATTGGTAGCAGAAAGTATTCTACGATCTGAAAATATTAAAATACTCAAAACTTTTCATCCTGAATTCGCATGGAACAATCAAAAAATTCTAACATAGCATCATGGAAAACTTATAATTTAAAATTTGTTTTCTGATCTTCTAACTCTTCCATATTCTTGAATGAATTTTTGAGAATATATATTTACACCCATTAAGAATTTCTTTTTATTGAGTTGCCGAATTTTCATTTCTGAAATGTCATAGAAATAGAATTGTAGGTTTTTATTGTTAATTTTAAATTCAAAAAACTACCATTATATTGTTATTTTCGAATGGCACGATCAAGAAATTTAATTACGTTTCAATGTGCGACGAAATAACGGACTAAACTTTGAGCAAAGAAAAAAGTAGTGAAAATGAATGCAATAAAATTCAAAACATAATTGTCGCGAAATTATACTAGATTAACTCAAAAAAGGAATTTATGAGCAAAATTATTCCAAAAATAAAAAAACATCTTAGATTCATCAAACTATACAATGCAAAGTTCTTTGATTCTGAGAGCTTTAATCATGAATTTACGTAATAACTTAAGATAATTGAGTTTATACTAACGAACCACAAAGTACTGAAATACAGAATTGTTGTAAGAATTTTGAATTGTAAGTTTCAAATTCAGAAAAACTGTATAATGTAATCATCAATTTTTAAAATCAAGTTATACATATAATGTAATTTTTCAATATGATATTCGTTAATTCTTTAGAAACAGGTTGTAAGACTTTTGAGCATTAGAATTGAACACCTCGAATGGTGAAACCTAAATCTAGAAATATATAATTATCCCAAACGGGATAATATTATTATTATATATATAATATAATATATATATATAATATATTATATATATTAATTATATTATTATATATATTATATATATTATATATAATATAATATATATAAATATAAATAAATATATATATAAATAAATAAATAAATAAAATAAATAAATAAATAAATATATATATATATATAAATAAATATAAATAAATATAAATATAAATTATATATATTATATATATTAATTATATTATATATATATATATATAATATAATTATTATTTCAAACTTTTACGGGCCATACAGATGTAATACTTCTCTCATATTACCCCATGTCACAACTCCAGCTGGCATTATATGTTACGAGAGATATTGAATGTTAACAGTTATCAGCTGAGAAAAAACACGACAGTTGTACCATCAACGATTGTTGTTTTATTTTAGATTTTTATGTTTCGAATATGAAATTTTTTATTGGCAATTAGTCATTATTTTTTGACACAAGCTTTTATAAGCAAAAATTGTCTATATCAATTTAAAAAAGTCTGTCATCATGGTCTCACTGGTTTTTGTGACAGAAAAATTATTTTTGAATGTTGAAATATTTGAATGAAATAGTTCTACGACCTAGAAAACCGCCGAAACTTATTTACTTTTTTGGAAATTTTTTTAATAAGATAAAATTATGTACAAAACAATCTTATATTGTACGAAACATATTTTAGAAAGTATTCTTATACAATGTCTAGTAATTTTTATGACAAACGTAGTAATTTTTTAAATGAAATTTTTTATTTGTACGGAGAACGAAATTTGTGAAAATCTAAAGTTATTATTTCTTTTTCTATGTTTTTTACGCATCTTTTTTGGTTTATTAGCAAAATAGTAGTACTTTATAAAATTCATAAAATTATTTATTTGAACAGAAAAACGTACGTTTCTCTCCACATAAAATTATTTGTAATGTTTTTTATTATTATAAAAAACTGTTGAATTTTACAATATTAAATATCAGTCCAAATAATAGAGCGATCAAACTGAAGATTTTTAAAATGTTTCTGTAATTTTGTGTCGTTGCAACCCCAAATCTTGGGAAGGAAACAAAAGGTTTCTCTGCTCAACAAAGTCATAGGGTTGGGCCATTAACACGAATATTTCCACAGATTCTGAGTCGATTTGATACCTTGTTCTTTTAAAGATCTAAAAGTTACACAAATATTCGGTATACCAAATATTCCGTATAGAAAATAATGTTACTGATGACAATCTAGTTCTCAATTTACGTTTCACGTGCGATTTAAATTAATATCAGAGAACTTCTATTTATAAATGTTTATTTAAAAATAAGTTATTGGAAAAAAAATATTCTTCAATCTGAAAGTATTCAAATATTAGAAGTTTGTGAAATTTCAATCCAGAATTCGTATGGATGAATCCAAAAATTACAACATAGCAACATAGAAAATTCGTTGTTTTTTCTAAATTTTGTTCCTAACTTTTAACTCTTCGATATACTTGAAAGAGTTTTCAAGTATTATTATTTACACGCATCGAGATTTTCTAGTTTCTAAGTTGTCGAATTTTCATTTCTGAAATGTTTTGGATATAAAATTGTAGGTTTTTGATGTTGATTTGAAATTCCAGAAACTACCATTATATTGTTATTTTCGAATTCCACGATCAATAAATTTTGATACGATACACTGTGCGTAAATTTCCAGATTTAATCTTGTGTAAGAAAAAAAGAAGCGAAAATGAAATCTTTATTATATTTTTAAATATAATTTTTTAAACTTTTACTAGTAGATTAACTCGAAAATGGTATTTTCAGTAAAAATCATAATAAAAATTGACAAAGTCTTGGATTCACAAAATTTTACAATGCAGAGATCCATGATTCTTAGAGCTTTAATAATCATGAAATGATTAACTCAGGATAATTGAATTTGAAAACATATAGCATCTGAATTATAAAATTCATTTGTTCGAGCAGGCAATGTAAGAATTTGGATTCTTTCAGTAGGGACTTTCAAAGATCTTAAAAACGACAAATAATTTCCAATTACTCTACGCAAACGTAATCTAGAAATCATCGTTCTAAAATATCAAACCATAGAGTCTTAATGAAAATAAATACAAATGAAATGGATATGCAAAAATTAAAGTTGAGTTTCACTTCTCTTGCAGTTTGAAGTTCAAGCACACTATTCGAGATTTGATGCGAGAAAAGTAAAACTTAAATTTAATTCCAAACTTTGAATTTTGAATGTCAATTTTAGATTTTTCAAATTCGCTGATCTTTAGTTTTCTTCATTTACTCATTTTTTTCCTCGATTTTTATCTGTTTGTGTGTTTTTTTTTTTTTTTTTTTTTTTTTTTTTTTTTTTTTTTTTTTTTTTTTTTTTTTTTTT
>JAPYZL010142703.1:0-16763 GCA_030522825.1 Platygaster orseoliae
TCTAACAAAGATACAGGAGAATCTCCGTTTATTTTGGTAAAAAGTACTAATGTTGGAAATTATCACCACTTTGCCAAAAGTTTGGTAAATTCTACCGCCATTTCGATAAAATTTACAAAAAATTTTTCTCCGTGTATATAATGATCAAATATATATGTATTACATATATAACTATATAATAACGTAATTACTACTAATAAAATTAAATTTAATTTTGTGCAATTCCATTTAAAAACCTATGAATTCATAAATAAATTTTAAAAAAATATTACACTTACCATTTATACAAGGTGCTCCAAATTCGGCGGATCACCTGAAAACCATGTATTGCTCATGAAATTCTAAGACGATTTTCCCTTTGCCGTTTTTTACAAAACTCAAAACCAAAAAAGTTATTCAAGTTTGAAATTTAAACAATAAATGCACTTTTTCGACGAGTGGGGATAAAAACCACGGACCAATCTGTACCCAAATTTTTTCATACTTTTCTGAGTTGAAAAGTCCTGGGCCACTTTTTACAAAACTCAAAATAAAAAAAGATATTCGAGTTTGAAATCTGAGAAATCTGATTGGTTGTAACTTCCAACTCAAATATCTTTTTTGATTTTGAGTTTTGTGAAAAGTAGCAGAGGACTTTTTAACTTAGAAAAATATGAAGAAAATTTGAGCAGAGTTTGGTCCGTCGTTTTTATCCCCACTCGTCGAAAAAGTGCACTAATTGTTTAAATTTCAAACTTGAATAACTTTTTTGATTTTGAGTTTTGTAAAAAATGGCAAAAGGAAAATCGACTGAGAATTTCATGAGGAATACATGGTTTTCGGGTGATCTGCCGACTTTGGGACACCTTGTATAAATGGTAGGTGTAATATTTTTTTTTTAATTTATTCATAAATTCATAGGTTTTTGAATGTACTTATACAAAATTAGGTTTTATTAGTAGTAAGTACGTTATTACATGATTATATATGTAATACATATACATTCGATCATTACATACTGTATTCCATCGATTTTACGCACGATTACTACGGTTGTTAACCTTAGTTTAAAAGATCATTGACACAGTGTCTTACAAAAGTCATCGAGATACAGGATTCTCTTGTCTAAATGAAGCTTCAGAGTAATCAAAACGGAGATTTCATTGTCATAGTTCTTCGAAATGTGAATGACATTGTTTCTTCATTTTTTAACGCAATCTGAAAAACTTGAATAGTATTACAAAATTACCGAAAATTCGTCCAAGTTGGACATATTTTTACGAAATTCGTTAAGTTTTGAATAGTTTGCATTACGTTCGAAATTCCGGAAATGTTGAAATATCAAAAAACATTGAAAATATCAAAGATTGTAGATAATTTTGGCAAAACAAAATTTTTTTAGAATTTCACTGATTATTCATAATTTTTTTCGATTTAATATTTATTTTAAATATACGTGATAATGTTTTTCAGTTTGAAATAAAATATGAGAAACTCAATAAAGGTATTGAAATTTACGAAAAATTCCAATAAGCAGCACAAAATTTTGTATAATTTGGGGAGTTTTCAGTAAGTCACATTTGTGAAAAATTGTAATTAAACAAGAAATATTGAAAGAGCAGTCATTATAAAAACAGGATAAAAATTGGTAACTTATCACCATTTTCATTATTGTACTAAATAAGTTATAATAACTTTGACCTGTAATATTCATGTATCCAGGGTTTTGACTTTTGACCTCTATTAACTGACATGTAAGAAGCACGTGATGCTTTTATATTTTTATGAATTGATATTTGGTCACACCAACTATCATTATGGTTATTTTGAATGGTGTTATTTTTGAAGTTAACTATGCCATCTTTTTCAAGCTGATGCAACAGGTCAATTTGAGTTATCGGATTTTGTGAATTATTATCATAAATTACTTGAATTTACATATTGGTACCGTAGTTATTAAAATGATTAATTATTTTTATTTTTCAAGTTGCAGCTCTCAATATTTGATATTTCACGGTTTTGTATTTTATATCAATCTAAAGCTTAATTATTATTTATTCATTATGTATATTATTTTATATTTTTATTATTATTATTTTATATTATTAATCATATTAAAGAGCTTCATTTTTATTATTTTACGGGTTTTGTTTCTTAGTTTGATTTTTGGCACTTTAATGTCAAGAACAGAAAAGTTACAAAATGAAATAATAAAATAATGATAAAAAACAAAAAAATAGTAGTTCACTAAGAAATAATCTGAACCACTGAAATTTCCAATAGATTTTCAGTGAATTATCAATTATTTCACTCATGAAAATATTGACAGTAATTAATTAATTATATTTGAAATGAATAATACCAATTTTAAAAAATCCACTGAAGTATTGGTTTTTTGAGTTCTGCAAGAGAGGGGGTTGGGGGGAGGGGTTCGCCCTTATCAATATATTGAAAAATTTTTCATCGATAGTAAAACATTATTCTAGTTTTTTATAGAAATCAAGCTGAAACAGTGAAAAATGGAATCGATGCATGTTGAGAAATATTTTTTACAGGCAATACGGATGAGGTTCTTTGATTTTTTCCGAAGTTTTTTGTACGATGCGCGAGAATACAAAAATTATTCTATTTTACTGAATTTTGTTAATTTTTTCAATTATTGAGACTAAATTTAATTTTTTTTTTCATGCTGTTAGAAGTTTCATAGATTCTCTTTCTCACATATAAAAAAATATTGGTGCAACAGCTGAAAAGAAATTGAATAAAATGTTGATTTTTTGATCTGCATTTTTTAATCTGTTGATGCAGTGAATCATTAAAATTTTACTTTTCAATGACTTTTACTCCAAGCTTTCAACTGTGGTTTGAATTATATTTCATTTATTTCTTGGACTTGAATTTAATTGATTTTTATTTTGTTCCTCATCGGAAATCTACATAACTTAATAATCACGTGAATGTTACATGCTATTTAGCTTTTGAATAAAAAATTTCTTAGTTTCATTTTCGAGCATCTCCCCGAATCTATTAAATTATTATATTTTCTGTGAAACTTCCGAATATCCAAAAATTACAAATTTTTTTCGGCATTTTTTCGACACATAGCATTTTTTTTATTTGGGATTCTCACATGATTCATAATTAACTTTAACTTGATTTAATATTCATAGACTATTTTGTTTCATTATTCAACAAATTTTTTTTCAGAAATTTTTATCTTTTCAGAGTTTCTCAATCCTCAATGACTCCTAATTTTCAATCGTATCTATTAATTAATTTTCTTGGTATTTCCAAATGTCCATAAAATGAATCCCCGGTCTGTCTACAAAATTGAGTAATTTTTTATTGCTACCGGACACCTGATAATACTATATTGCAGAGTTTTTCCAATGCGTATTTTTACCTCGAGATTCTTTTATGATTCATTATAAACTTCAACTTGATTTCATATTTATAGACTCTTACTTATTTTGTCAGAGTTTCTACATCCTCAATGATTCTAAATTTCCATTCATATCTATTAATCATATTTTCTGCCGGGATTCCTAAATGTCAAAAAAAAGAATTCCCGTTTTTCTACAAAACTAAGTAATTTTTTATTGCAACCAGACACCTGATAATACTATATTATTGCGTATTTCAATTGCCAATCGCACGTTGTTTGTTGTTTCAACACTTTTCATCCGACGATACGTCCTGCAATGTGCAATAATAAGCAAATCATGTATGATAATATTCTAAAATTTTTTTTTGGGGGGGGGGGAAATCACTTGAGCATCCGTTATGATAAAGAGTAGATTTTTGTATATAAAAAGCGTCTAGCCTTCAGATCAGTCTCTTTTCTTATTTGGTTTTCGTTCAAGAAACATTGTTCAATGCGTGTCTAGATGAAATACCGTGAAAGTGTGAATCAGATCAACATCAGTGCTCTATTGTGACTTTGCAAACGTAAGTTATAAATGTTTTATACATGTGTTCAATAGACAAGATCAGGATTTTGAGTTCAAAACTTTAACAAAAATCGATCGAATATCATACAAAAAATTTATATATTGGCATTCAATTAACACATCATTTGGTCTTTTTCCAATATAACTAAATCAATATATTAAGAAAAAGAACTAAAGAAATTGATTCCCTGAATGTAAAGTCTCGCAAATTAACCAAAGTATCGGAAATAGTATTCTATTGTGCATCCTGACATTCTTTTATAGTTTTTGAAAATTGAAAAGTATTCCAAAAAGAGCCTGGAGTCTTAGAAAACCAGACTTTACAAGATTTAGGGATACAAAGGTTTTAAAAAACTTCTTAGCTTTATGGTAGTATACTGCTTTTATCGATTTAAAAAGGACATTTTTCTTGATTTCTTAAAATCGATTGTTCTTGATATTTTTGCCAATAATCACGAATAACACAATTTTCACAAATATTTCGATAACTTTTTTTTGGGAACATGAATGATGGATATTTTTGTACTCAATGACTTCAAATTAGCTCAAAAAACTTTAAAAAACTAACGAAAAATTTACAAACCAGAGTAACACATTTCGAAAACTAAATTTTTTAGCAGCTACAATTTTATTTTTAAACTATACAACTTTGATACGAAAATGTTGAAGTTCCAAAAGTATCTTTAATCTCCTAGGTGGTGAATTTAATTCTCTCTTTTTGAAAAAATTTTTCTATTCGAAGACTACTGGTCTCCAAATTCTCACAAGTATACTAAAGTATTCCAAAACGGAAATGCTTGAAAAAATAAAGTAATTATTTGGAATACTTTGACTACATTTTCATTATTATGTTCAAGTTATTTATTGCAGAATTTCAAAAATGCAACAGGATTAAGATATAATAAAAAAATTTGCAACATTTTGAAAACAATTAAAAATGGTTTGGTTCTGATTTTTTGAATATTTAGGGGAACGTTGAAATGAATGCAATGAAGTTTTTAATTTTTAGTGGTTTTAAAGTTTCGATCGAATATTTTATGCATATAAATTCTTAATTTTAAGCTTCAAAATATATCAATATAGATGTTTGGTTAGGGTAACGTACAAAATAAAATATTCATTGAAATTTGAAAATAAGAATTTGAAGAATTGTCTTTACTAAGAGGTAAATAAAAAAAAATAAAAAAAAAATTAGAATTCACAAAAATGCTTAAAATTCATAAAAATACCAAAAATCTGTTGCACAATAAAAATTCTGTAGAAATAGTAAAAGTAATTGAATTCTATAAAAAAACTTTTTTGGAAAATCTGAACAAATACCTACGATCTATGAAACTGTGAATGCTAGAGAATCGAATTCTAAAAAACTTAGATAGAAATACTAGAAAACTATTCATAATTTTTTAAATATTAAAAAAATGTGAAAGTACAAGAAAAATCTACATAACACGGGAATTCTACATAGTTATGATTTTCCCAAAAATTTATAAACTTGCTAGAAATTGATCGAAACTTGCAATCTAGAACATCGAATTCTAGAAATCTACGAAAATACTAGATGTCTAAAAAAATACTGAAAAATCTATAAAACTTCCATAAATACTTAAAAATCATACAAAAATAATTTTTTTTCAAACTGTTACTACCTTTAGCTTGTTTCAAAAGCATGATCAGATCTTTTTCATTTCAAATTTTGAGGGACGGATACTGTTTCGGAGACTTTAGTTACTTTACGAGACTCAATGTCATCTCCATTCCCAAAAATCCCAGCCACCGGTAAACCACCACATCTACCTAACAATTCAAATTTCACAGAAAAAAAAACAGTGTCTCCACCCCGAAGTTAAAAAAACTCGACGTATTTCGATTCGTCGTGGAAAAAAAAGCTGCTGAAAAGATTTCGTCCCATTGGCGCTTTCCCTCGCAGGGCGCAGCCTCCGAGTCCCCTCTTCCGAGGCAAAGCTTGGGTCCCCGCGTGTTGTTGGCCCCCGGCCGGGCTTCTTCGTCGCCTCAGGTCGGAGCGAACAGTTTCCGCGAGCAGGAGCATCCGCACTTCCCCATCCAATTTCCAATCTCGAAGAAGCACCGAACCGTCGCCATATCGTAAGTGCACCCAAATGGTCCCCGAACCCTCTCGCCCTTTGTCCCTCTCGAAGACCCAAAATTTCCTTTTTTTCCAGGCCGCGGAATGTGGTGCTTCTGATGGGAAACGGGAGATTCGATTTTGAGAGTTGGAAAATAACGTTTGAAAAATGGCTCTGGTGCTTTGGGCGATTTTCGCCGTGGTGTTAATCGTTTCCTTTTTGAAGAAGACCAAGGTGATTAGGAATGATGGAATTGAGGATGGGGAGGACGGGAATAAAGGGATGGTTTTGGGGGGTCCGAAGGGGTGGCCGATTATTGGGAGCCTGCACCTGCTGAAAGGACCTGGGGGACCGTTCGCGGCGTTCAGCAGGTTGGCGGAAAAGTACGGGGAGATTTACGAGATACAGCTCGGTTCTTCGACTTGCGTCATCGTCAGCAGCTACAGGTTGATCAAGGAGGTCCTGATCACGAAGGGTAGCAACTTTGGCGGGCGGCCGGATTTCTTGAGGTTCCATAAGGTCTTCGGCGGCGATCGGAATAACTGTGAGTTTCGATGTTGGATATTAATTTTTGAGAAATTTCTAGACATTGTGGGATTTTATGGAGTATTAGAGAAGTTTTGAGAACGGAGAAGTATTTTGTGGATTCTAGAAAATGTTGGGAATTTAATCGTAGAATCTAAGTCATATGAGTAGAATTTTGTGGAGTTAGGATATGTTGTATTAATTAGAGATTCGTAGAAGTTTGGGGAATTGTTAAATATTTGGTGGATTGTAGAAAATGTTGGACATTTTGTAGAACTGTAGAATCTCAGAGATATGAGTAGAATTTTGAAAAATCAAGAAATGTTTTATTGGTAACTGAGTATTCTGAAATATCGAAAAATTTGTGAAGGTTTGGAGAATGTTGAAAATTCGGTAAAACTAGAATATTTGTGATAGGAGTAGAATTTTGCAAAATCAAAAAATTATTTCTTGTCCGGAGATGGTTTTGATTGTGAGTTTGAATCTCGGATACTCATTTTTAAGAAATTCAAGCAATTGATGATAGTTCTGGAAATTGTGAATTCTTATGGAGTATTAGAGAAGTTCGAAGAAGTTTGGAGAATAGGGAAATATATTGTGGATTGTGGAGAATGTTGGGGATTTTTTGAAACTGTAGAATCTGAGTGATATGAGTAGAATTTTGTAAAATCAAGAAATGTTTTATTGTTTACTGAGTATTCTGGAACATTTTTCTGAAATATTCGAAAAATTTGTAGAAGTTTGGAGAATGTTGAAAATTCGGTAAAAGTAGAATATTCGTGGTAAAAGTAGAATTTTGCAAAATTAATAAATGTTATCTTGTCTGGAGATTGTTCTAACTGTGAACTTGAATTTCGGAGATTCATTTTTGAGAAATTTAAGAAATTGATGATAGTTCTGGAGATTGTGAGTTCTTAAGGAGTATTAGAGACGTTTAAAGAAGTTTATAGAAAAAGAGAAATATTTTGTGGATTTTGGAGAATGTTGGAAATTTAATAAAACTGGAATCTCAGTGGTGTGAGCAGAATTTTTTGAAATTGAGAAATTTTTTATTCATCGGAGATTATTCCGAAATATTATTATAAAATTTCTGAAAAATTTGTAGATGTTGAAGAAATTTCAAATTGTTTCGTGCATTGTAGAAAGTGTCGAAAATTTCGTGAAACTATAGAATCTGTGTAATAAAAGTAGAATTATGAAAAATCAAGAAATCTTATATTGCTCGTAGAGTATTCTAAGACATAATCCTCAAATATTTGAAAAATTTTCAGAAGTTTGGAGAATGTTGAAAATTATGTAAAACTTGAATATTCGCAATAGGTGTAGAATTTTGAAAAATGAAAAAGTTTTTTCATGTCCGGAGATTGTTTTAAAATATTGCTACGAATCGTTTAAGAAATTTTTAGATGTTGAGAAAATTTAAGAATATTTTTTGAATGTATGAAAATGTTGAAAATACTTGGAACTATAGAATCTGCGTAATATAAGTAGAATTTTGCAAAATTAACAAATATTTTATTGATCGGAGATTATTTTCGAATACGATGCTAAAATTTTTCGAAAGTTTATAAAAGTTAAAAAAGTGCTCCAATATTATGTGAGTACTGAAAAATATTTGCAATTCTGTAATAATATGAAAATTGTGTGATATTATGAGAATTTTCAAAAATTAAAAAATATTCAATTGTCCAGAGAATCTTCACAAAAATACTATTTTAAAATATTCTAAAAATTTGTAAAAGTTTATAGAATGTTAAAATATTTAGTGGATTTTAAAAAACTTTGTAAATTCCATGAAATTTTAGAATCTGCCTGATATAAGTAGAACTTCGCGAAATTCTACTTTGATTGGAATTTATGAAAATTATTTTCTTTGTTGCTCCTTAATTTCTGGAAGTACTGTAATTGGATTAAAGGTTTCAATAATAATATATTATAAAACATGAACAAAGTGTATGAATGAATCAATAGTGTAAATAATTAACAAATGTTAAAATAATAAGTAGAAAATTGATCATAGACATTGTATGAAATTTTTTTGAAATTGATAGCAATTCTCAAAATAAATCAAAACTGTTGAAAATTATCGAAAAATTGTAAAATAGAAGAAGTCTCTACGAACTCGAAATAAATAAAAAATACAGAAACAATTATTTGTGCAGTTTGTCAGTAATTATGACAAACCACAAAGACGAATGATGTTTCAACTTTCAGAAATTCCTCTATTTGAAATTCTGCTCAAGAAAATTTTTTTGAGTTCAGAAAAAATTATATAAGTGCTAGTAATCTGGAATTTTTATGGATTTTTTTTCATATTTTCATAGTGATGACAAATGCTCAATATTTATAAAAATACCTAAAAATGTTTTGGAGTCGAACTAAAAATTATGACTAGCGAAGAAGATTTTTGAAAATTTTTTTGATACTTGGGTAGTCTTCAAAAATCTTTAATCAAAAACGATGTTGAAAATGTTTGCACTCTTATCTTTTTCAAACAATATCTAAAAAACGAATAATTTTTAATATCCTTCAAAAACTGATAAAAATAATCCAAACGTGCATTAATATTAAAGATTTCCAAAAGTTTCATTAATTGGCACAACTTCTGAAAAATTACAGCTTAAAAATTCCATAACATTTTGATGATATTTTGATAATATCGAACATTTTGCGGATCGACTAGTCATGTACTATTTCATGGCCATTATAATATATGCAGTGGAAAATTACTCGGCTACACAGTTTACGTACTACATAACGAATCGAGTAACCTGAATTGCTACTGGTTTTATCAACGGATTGAATAATCAAATTGAAGAATTTTTAAAAACTTTTAACCTAAAAGCCGAAAATTTGTAGTATTAAGAATTATGTTAATGTAATACTTCTATGATAAAAAATTGAATCATTATAATCTCTCTAAATTTTTTGTAGAATGAATTTTCGCGAAAAAAATAGTCAAAAACTCAAACTTTTAAAACGTGAAAATTTTTCGAACCTCGCCAAAAATCCTCCCAAAATATAACAAAATTTTTCCCAATTTTCAATCAAACTCTGAATGGTATCAAATAACCAATATTTTTCACGTATCTTTCCGATAGAACTCCATTTTACAGTAAAAAATTTCGCATTGTTCACGAATGTTATGAAATGACTAGATACCTTTAAGTATATTAACATTGATTAAAAATAAATAAAAAAGTTTTTCCTGTAAATTTTCTGAAAATTGGCCGAACCACTCAAAAATTTCCTTGTGGTCAATTTTTTAAAATAATTTCCATCGATTTGAAAAGCTATTTTCAGAAAACGATGTCTAATCATGGAGTTTCGATTTTTAACTATCCTATACTTCAATTATCTAATATCGAATCCAGTCACATATTTTCCGGAAACTGAACTCTTAAATTCTCATTCACCATCTCGTTTGAAAATGAAAAAAACTGACGAATCAATTGAGTTTCAAAATCGTCGATCTCATAATTTACAAACTTCATGTTACGTTTCCATAAACATATATGTAATTTGTTTTATTTCTCACGACAAACAAAATTCGTTGTTGTTTACGACTCATCAGATTTCATGACATACATACGAATAATCACGTGAAATTTTTTCTCGTTACTGAACGGAAATGAATTTTTTTCGCCTACTAAAAAAATCTTCAATGGCATATTCTTATTTTTCCATTTTGGTGGGGAACAAGATTTTTATTTAGTAACTTTTTGCGGATCGACTAGTCATGAACTATTTCATGGCCATTATAATATATGCAGTGGAAAATTACTCGGCTACATAGTTGACCTACTACAAAAAAAAAATCGAATAACCCGAAATGCTACTAGTTTTATCAACGGATTGAATAATCAAGATATTGCAACTTTATGATGTAAAGCCTAATTAATTAAAATGTATGAAAGTTTTCACAATGAGAGGAAAATTTTGTTGCGAGGTGTCTCGAGCGTGTTGGAAAGCAGATCAGGACAAACTTGACGATGTCAGCAAATCGAGTCTAATGAACGAATATATTTTTAAATGACAGGTCTAACGACTAATAGTCTAACAACTATTCTAATGTGACAAGGTTGGATTTAAGAGTAAATAGTTTGTCGAAATTCTATTCAATGGAAACTTTATGAAATATTCTTGAAATAAAATTTTCAGCATATTGATAAAAATATTACACTTATTCTAAAGTTTGACTCTTTCTATGATTGCATATCATTTTCACTAGTTCGTCGTAATGTTGCACTCGAAACAAATCAGTTCCAACATATTCCAAAATTCCACAAAATAAGGTTCTCCAACGACGAGTGAAACTTTATCTGTCTGAAAAAATTTATAAACGCCCACGTATCACCCCCCCCCCTCCCCTTCATAAAAAACTTCGAAACCCTGCAAAAAAATCAGAATAAAATTCCGAGGATGACTAAAAAAATCCGCGAACTCAAAGGACGTGAATTGCGTAACTTGAAGAGCACCGTGTTTCGCTTTCTTTCTAGCGCTTTAGAATATTACATTTCGTACAGTCCGGCTTTATCGATACGTTATGCATGAAGCAGTGAAATCATCCATGTAAAGACATTCACTCGAACGTGAATGAACATCAGGATCCAAGCCATAAAATAAAAAAAAGGCCGAGATAAGGAACACGACTGGTTATCAAAAAAAGTAGTAATACAAGGAGCAGGAAGCGCTGCTGTGAGAGTGACTCGATAATCGAATTACTCGCTTTTTCGAATGCTCCGACGCAACTGGTCTTTCGTGTTATGTTACAGCCGAACTTGATCTCGGTAAATGATCGGGGCAAAACATCGAAAACTTTTGATTTTCATGCGCGCGTTGAATCTTGTAGCAAAAAGCGTGAAAACATTCTTTGATATTCGCAAACTGTAGAGTTTAATTCTTCCTTAAAATCTGTATCAATGTATTTTTACAAAATAATATCGTCACCAGATCATAAGTTGATTTGAATAAATAAAAAATGGTTAGAAAAATGCAACCCCCACTCCTAAGGCAAGTAATATGAAGTGGGGATGATGGTTGGTAAGGTGGACAACGCGTTTTTCAACGATTGATAACTCTTTTACTCGGTCGGTATCTTGTTCTAAATTACTGACTGGGACTCATGGAAATAAACGTCAATTTTTTGATGGAACTGTTCAAATTATTGATCGAGCTGTTAGACTTGTTTGATTGTGGTGCCAATTTTTGACGACAGTTATTTTTTTAGCGTTTGTTTCAAAAGTGAAATCGAAAATTGTCAAAATTTAGTTTCGAGATCGCTTAACGACTTTTTAACGGCTGTCAACTTAATTTGACTATCATCAAATAAATTTTTAACAGGTTTGAATCTTATAAACAATCGTCAAATTATTTTTGGAGGTCTACAGTTACATTTGACGATCGTTAATTTAACGTCATCTGAAGGTGACTATTTTAAATTTGGATTGATCGTCGTCAAATTAGAGTATTAATTGAACTTCAATATTTCATCAATTTAATGAAGGTTTTTAAGTTCACATAGCTGCGATGATGACCGTCAAACTACAATGTTCCCTCTGTAGTTGTCGGAAATACATGAATTTTCGTTTTGTATAGAAGAAGAAATCATGTTAAACTTATTTTTTCTTCTTTCCCATGGGCATTGAGCAGTATCAATAGTAAGGAACATTACTCCCACAATCTAAATGGATTTTACAAAAAGTCCATGCATCATAAGACATAACAGAATGTTCTGAATTCTAATTGCAGCTCTCGCTCTATGTGACTGGTCCGATATCCAACGGACTCGAAGGTCTCTAGCCAGGAGTTTCTGCTCCCCAAGAGGCGGGAGTGAGCAGCTGAAACAGCTCTCCAAATTCGGCGTCGTCGAAGCCAAAATCCTGATCAACAAACTCAACCAAAAAGAAAACCACGGCGTGATATCCGGCAAGGAACCCATAAAGCCTTGGATCCTGACCAGCGTCGGCAACATGTTCACCCGTTACATGTGCTCTACAAACTTCGACTACAAAGACGAGGGCTTCGGCCAGGTCGTCCGCATGTTCGACGAGATCTTCTGGGACATAAACCAAGGATATGCTGTAGACTTCATGCCATGGCTCCTTCCGTTTTACTCGAAACACATGGAACGACTCGGCAGTTACGGAGTCAAAATACGGAGCTTCATTCTACGAAACATTATAGAAAGTCACCGGAAGAACCTCGACACCGTCAACGAAGTCGCGAAAGACTTTACGGACGCTTTGCTCTTGCATTTGGAAAAAAAAGAGTCTGACCTCGTTTGGGAGCATATCATGTACGAGTTAGAGGACTTCGTGGGTGGGCATTCGGCAATCGGCAACCTCGTGATGCTGATTCTGGCGAATTCTGTCCTTCACCCTGAAGTCCAGAAGAAGATACAAGAGGAATGCGACGCCATCATCGATGGTCCTCACTTCCAGGGAAGCGTCATCAGCCTGGATGACAGGGAGAAGATGCCGTACACTGAAGCGGTTATCTGGGAAACTCTTCGCACCGCGAGTTCACCGATAGTTCCGCATGTTGCTATGAAGGATACCGTCATCGGGGGATATTCGGTGAAAAAGGACCGGATTGTGTTCTTGAACAACTCGGCGATGAATTTGGGGGAAGAGTACTGGGGACCAGATACTAAAGAGTTCAAGCCAGAACGGTTCCTTAAGGTAATCAACGGTGGCAGCGATCAGGAGGTGAAGTACGCTGTTTGGAAACCAGATCATTTCATACCTTTCTCCACTGGCAAGAGGACTTGTATCGGGCAAAAACTAGTACATGGGTACTCATTGCTAACGGTGGCAGCGCTGCTGTCGTATTTTAATGTGTCTGCTGCTTCGGTCGATTTGAAGGATCAAATAGTTATGGGCTACGTCGCTTTTCCGCCTGACACGTTTCACTTAGTTCTCGAACCGAGGAGGGCTGCTCCGCCAGAAACCTAGTTTTTGTAAAGATAGTTTGGAGCTGCTCAGATTTTTAGCGATTAAGTTCTTCCTTCTCCAATACTCGTTTTTTTGGTATTAGTGATGGGAAACATCGCTGAAAGAAGTTGTCGACAGCAGGTCGAAGGTTTTTCGAAGCGTGTCGGTTCTGCCGGAATAGTATGTTATGCAACGTTGCGAAGAAGGTGGGCTTTTTGTCGTCGATGTAGTTGACATGAGTGGAAGCAAATGTTCTTTCTTTGTCGCGATTGATAAATATATATATATTTTTTCTGAGTGTTATTCTTGTGTTGCCTTTCAACTTCATCCGTCATTCCTCAATAGTGAAGATTTTGGTATGCTGTTAAGGCGCGAGAAAGACACATAGAATGGAAACGGAATGAGAGAAAGAGAAACGTCAAGATGTCACCCGTCACTTTAAGAATTTTAGATATTTATTTTTGTTCTTGTGTTTTTTGATTCATCTTAGAAAGTTTTTGAGTTTGTATGTGATGGTGTTTGGAGCCAAAATGGTTTTTAAAAATTTGTGGAAGTAAATAAATGGTTTTCTAGATAGAATTGAAAAGCTTTTGAGTTTTGATAGTTAAGTTTTTTCAAACTGGACGAATTTGAAATTCAGGTCCTCAGAATTAGTTTTAAAAAATAATACTGGAATTCATAGGTTTAAGACCTTTGAATTTCCTAAATATTTGTTGAATGTTCTGAACAATGCAAGAGTTGATTTGAATTTTAATTTATAAAAAACCATAAATTTTCATTCCAGTTTATATGCAATTAATAAAAAATTTTTAAAGCATCGTTTGAAATTCACTTGACATTTTTCAAGATCAGGAAACTTGGAACAAAAATATTAAAAAGTACTGGAAACCTATTTTTTGTTGAACTTTTTGCATTCAAGATTCATACACTGGAATTTCGGGAAAACACGATGCATATAAAAAAATGTTTTCAATCCAGTCTCGAACACTGAATGAACTTGAATTCCAAATATAGTATCAATAATTTTAAGTTTTATCATCTATTACAGGGAATCTCGTGATTTGAAAATAATGTGTTGTTCGTTTCATAGATGCAAATTCGAGATAAGGAAAATACGTAAAGCTGTTTCTGCCAGTTATAAAGAGTCTGGCAGAAACTGCTTTCGATATCTTTTCTCATTAACGCCTTCGCCTGTGTCAAAAAACATCCACCAATTCACAAGTACCCAAACCATTTCATTTCCATATCTCGAATATCTAAATTATGCTCAATATTTCAATTCCTAATTTCCCTAACACGTGAACCCCTCTTAATACCACAAGATACAGAAATGAATAATTTATTAAAAAAGTTTACAATCCTTCAATGCAAAATGTGAATTTTTTTTTTAATTTTAAAAACGAAATGACGGAAAATCACTAAAAATCATCACCCAAGTTATATCATTGTGAAAATGCCATTTTTGAAGATATTTCGTAAGATCATTGATAAGTTGTACGTGTAAAATGCAGGGGTGTAGCTAGTTATTTCCCTCCCTACTTTCTTTGTAGTGATGGGGAAAAAAACTGAAACATTGTTCGAAACAAGGCATTTTTCGAATGAGTGTTACTTCCATTTTTGTACATTGATAGTGCATATGGTTCATGATGAATAAACATCAACTAAATTCCTCCCAAAAACTTTACACAACGGCGACCCATAAATGACATATATGACACATGTATAATTTGTATAAAAGTAAAATGAAAACTAGATGAATCGTCTTTTAGAATAAATAAGAAAAAGAGTTATGCTGCAGTAGAACTTGCAAAAAAAAGTTATTTTATTCGAGCATAAGTTTTTCGCAAGAGCTGTGATAGACCAGCTTGTAATATATATGAAACTGCAAGATCAACTTTAAATCCGAAAATTGTGTATGGTGATAAAGTTTTTTTTTTTTTTTTAATTAATGTAAGAGCTTTATGAAATTCAAAAGTTTTATTAGTATGTTGTTCTGGTGACATTTATATGTAAATTATTTGTTATTCATGTGTTTGATTTCAGATAAATTTTTCCCGTGTGTCATATGTGTCAAGTTAGGGAAGTGTTGTTTTTTGAGAGAATAGTTTATGTTTATGATTTTGGAAATATCATAGTAGTCACACCCCTGATGCAGTGCTATAATGTTGTTAAATACGTATAAGAAACTTCGACTGTTAAAAGGCCAACTGTTTGGAAATATTACTCATGTCTTCTACTCAAATATTTCGCAAAAATGTGTAATTTTTATGAACTTCGTTTAAGGTAATGTTAACAAACGAATAGAGACTGTTAATTTTATAATAAAAATGTACAACAATACGTAAAAAGTATTAGATGCTAGTTTAAACTTGTTTTGCATTGCTTACATTTTTCATTTGCTTTCACAGGAATTGGAAATCATTTCAATCAGTAATTATTATGTCATAATAAAATTACATTTGAGACTTTTCTGTTGTATGAAAATAAATTTAAGTAGAAATGTTGTGTTTTGACTCATTCAAAATTTTAAGATTGGAGGTAATCCAACCATATAATTACGTCTATGAAAGGCGTTGTTTTTTTGAAGTGTGTTTGGACTGGAACCATCTATTATTAAAATTGGGGCCGACCATCGTCATCGTAGACATGCAGGTTGCACGCGAAGGACTCTTCCAATGGTACCGTTTTGTACCAAATCGCCTGAGATAAGTTAAAATAACCCTGGACACGCCTTCGTCCCAGGTAGCACAAAAAAAAGAACCGGGCGAGAGTTATGCAATATCCATTCATCAAATTAGCGAAACATCAAGGCTTGAATTTTTTACTTCATTCAGATGAGATTTCGGACGAATCGAAATTCAGAAGCTTTTCTAACTGGATAAATATGTAACCAACTAAATTTGAACAATAGAAAAGAGTTGAATTATTTTTTAGTTTATTATCATGTTACTTTGAAATATGAATGATATTTTTGAAATTTTTTTATTATAATTTTTATTCGTTGGAGAAGTATTCAGTAGTTTGTATTATGTTTGAAATTTCGAAACTTTATTGAGAAGTATAAAAAACATTTAAAATCATGTAAATTAATGATTCTGAAAAACTCGAGAAATTTATGGCAGTTCATAAACTTCGTAGATTGTGTTCTTTGTGTTTCTTTGAAAAAAGTACGAAAATGTTTTTTGATCTTTATACGAGGTTTGTTCAAAAAATATCGCGAATTTTGAATTTTCGCGGGCTACGTATGTTCGATTTTTGATCTTTTGGTAGCGTTATGTTGGTACTCATGA
>JAPYZL010142710.1:0-10696 GCA_030522825.1 Platygaster orseoliae
AAGTTCTCGTTCGCGAAGAGCGGCTCGCGACTTTCACGGTTCTTGCTCGCGAGCCCAAGTGATCGCGAACAAATCGAAAAATTCTCGTTCTCGAGGAGCAGCTCGCGACTTTTAGGTTCTTGCTCGCGATCTCAAGTGATCGCGAACGAGAACCAGCGTTCCGAAAGTTTTCGCTCGCGTTCCCAAACCCTGCTTATAATGAATAAGATAAATATAATAATTGCATGTACTTCAAGTTAAGGTATTGTTGTGTCTTGATTGAGGGGAATGGTCATATTTGGAAGGGTTTTCATAAAAGGGAAATGATTAGTAGTATTGAACTAGTTACTTACACTCTATTCACTAGGCTTATGCTGTATTCACACAAACAAAATATATAATTATTCAAAGTACATAAAGCAGCTAGCGCGCAAGTTATGATTTGGATATGACAGGTATTTTAAGTGAATAAATGTTTATTTGGCGATGTTGACAGATTTACAAGGATGATGAGCCTGATTGCTCGGAATTATGCCAATGTGCCGAAGGAACAGTACTTAGTTGTAATACAATTTGCGTCAAATCACTGCCTTGCAGAACAGATTTTGCCTATTACAATCATGCAGCGCCAGCTTATCAAGCGTACCGTGGTCGATGCCTCTGCTACAGTGGCCGCTTTATATGCGTGCGTCCTTATCCTGGTGAGATTTCTTTTTATTTCGTAACAATTTTATATTTGTATTACTAGAAACACAAAGAAAGACGTAAATGACATCTAGATAAAAATAAAAATTAGGGTTGATCATAAGTATTTTGCATTTTCGTTGAAACTGTCTGACAGCACTCATAGGTTAATACCGTGAAGTGAAGTAAACAATCACGTTACAACGTGATTTATAATAATAATATTCTATTCATCTTTTTCTACTACATAGTATTCTTTCGTAAACGACTTAAAATGTATCCATATATATACTTCAGTACGAAAATTTTTATTTTGTGCGAAAATTCTTGAAAGTGTATGAAATTTTTACCATACAATAAAGTAACTATACTACCAGATGTTGCGAAAATTTTTGACACTTAAGTATATATGGTGCATGTTAAAAAATAGTTGGTATATGTTATAATAAAAGTATTGTAAATTTTGAACTTATGTTCCGGATGAAACTCTTTCCTTTGATAACTGCAGAAATGATCCATGGGCGAAATGAAATTCTTATAACTTGCAGAATAAAGTTTTTACAAAATAATTGGAAAAGTTTTCATCTAAGGCCTTGTTATTTATTGCGCACATGTATTATTTTAGCTATAAAACATGCTTATACCAATGGAAAAAAATCATCCAAAAATCCGATCTGAAAATTTGTTACATCCCATTGCCAGAAAACATTGTGGAAGTATTGACGTATCGAAGACCTTTATTATATGTATAAAGAGGTAACTCATCGACATTTAGATATGGACCGCTGGTGACGATGCGCGAGCTCGGAGGGCGTAGAAAGAAAAGGAGAATTTCTCCGTCTCCCTTCACGCATTAACGGCCAATGACAGCACTGGACTCCGTGAGGTAAGAGCGCGAGGGCCAATCGAAAGAGGCAGACAAAGAGAGGAATAGGCAAGTGGATATCTCCTTTTCTTTCTATCGCCACTTGGATGCGCAGTAGTCATCAGCGGTCCATATCTAAATGTCGATGAAGGTAACTATACTTAGCGGTTGCCGTTGTACAGGGGAACAAAAAATTGATTTTCCCACGCGGCTTTTATTGCGTATTCAGTACCGGAAAATATGTAATCGGATCAACATTGAATTGAGTTATTTGCATAAAACTTTTCCTGTAATTTTAGTTTGAAAATAAGTACAATAGCCGGGAAATATTTTTAATTCGTAAATTTCGAGTTTTTAAAATTTGCTTGTGTTCTAATGAAAGTTTGAACATCTCACTTTTTTTTCACTTCTGTTGCTATTGAAGCTTAGTTTTTTATATTGGCAATAATCAATAGATTATAGTTTACAGTTAAATTAAAGTTTAGTTGTGAGTAATTTGGTAAAACACAGTTTTGATTTTTGGAACAATATTAGAACTAACAAAGTGACAGAATATTAATATTATTTTATCTATTCCAATTTTTTTGTACAAAACAATAACTTCACAATTTATTGTCAAACATAACAATTTTAACAGAACTTTTCACAATCTAACTTATTCCGCAGTTAACAACATAAAAATTGATCAAAATCGCCCAAGTCCCACATTTTTTACGGATGTTTTAAGGGTCTGAAAGAGGTGATTTTCTTGCGAGGTCCTCTCTATTTGAGTTCGCTCGTCACAATGCAAATGCGAAACTGATTTTGGATCATTTATCAAGATCTTTGTAGTTTTTTTTGTATGTCAAAAGAATATGATGGAAAACCTTGTATCTAGTCTACGTTGTATTATTCAAAACAAACGTATATGATTTTAAAAAAAAAATTTTCTTTTTCTAGACTCATACAGTATACCACACGGAATATTCATGTTTCTGGGATACAGCGAAGCAGACCAAAATTTGATGAACCAATATCATAACCTCACAGTTTTTGATGCAGTGTCTTCCCTTGACTCTTTTATGAGAGATGGCGGAAGAAAAAAGGTACTCACTTCAAATATTTTCAACGTTTTCATAAGGTTATAGAAATGCATGCAAATAGTTTAAATAATGGAGTTTTATTTAAGTTCTTTGAGATGATTGATAAAGTGTATTCGGTTTTAATTGTACCTTAACGTGATAGTAATTTTTTTTTAACCCAAAAACCTAAAAAAATCAAACCTTCATCGTATACTTACTTTAAAGATAAATTTTCAGTTATTCCTCAAAAAAGTAATATTTTCTTTTCAAGTCCGACTTCGGTCAAATGATAAGTAATCTAGGGTTTCCATTGAGATATTTTTAAATGAGTGATGCATTGAAGGGCTCTCATTGCAACACGAGTTAAAACTTGTTACGGTTGGAAAATATCACGAGGATTGAGTTGCTCCTCGGAGGGGTTCTGCGAGTTGGTGAAAGAGAGGGTGCATTTTTCGGGGAAAAACTTCATTCCCAACCGTCACTTAATGAGATTTTTCGTCAGAAATCGGGACTCTATTCCCCGAATTTCTATAACCGTGCCCGGCCCGGGTTAAGCGTGTAGGCCGGGGCTCTTATTGGCTCCCGCATGGTCACGCGGCAGGAGAGGGAGTAGAGAAGCGCGCGGAGAGTCCGCGAGACTTGGAGTTGGAGCCCGCAACGGAGCAGACGCTTGAGTTGGCACAGGAGTCTCTCGATAGTTCCCAGAGCTTCAATGGACGCCGTGGAGCTCACGGAGGTGCGCCCCAGGTGGATAGAACGGATGGCCGGCTAGAGGACGACCACGGCGGAGCTGGAGGACGCGGCGGCTCGACGACGGCGATGACGTGAGTGAGGAAAGTGCGGGACCGTGACGCGAGGGGATTTTTCTTTGGGGATGCGATTTTGATTATTTATCCGGGTTTCGATGTTCGCGCGCGATTCATGTGTGCTGGGTTTTTTTGTCTTTTCCTTCTTTTTTTGTGTTTTTGGACTTGGAAATAAATGCCCGATGGGCTGATTGATGTGGGAGATATCGAGAAATTGCATTTGTGCCCCTGCTCCCTCCCCTCTCCGTTCCGGGAGCGTCGGTGGATTTTCCCGGATTTCTTTCGCTGGGTTTTCGAGTCGCGGTGGGATTCTGGCTTCGGTTGGCCAGCGGTGATTTTGGGGGTTCTGTCCCCGGTTTCTTTTCCGTTTTCATTTTAAATAGCGCGGGAGGAATTGGATAGATTCTCCCCGTTTTAAACTACACGAATAAAAAACAGAAACATCCATTCACAGACCATGTCTTTTGAGGTTATACTGATATAGCGCGAGGATTCAGTGCCTCACTCATCTTATCTGATCGATTTGATGTCCTGAAGCTTTCTTCATCAGATAGTTCATAACCAACTCTTAGTTGGAGACCGACAGCATGGATTTTTTTTAATCTTCCCCAATGATTATAATAATTTCTATCGCCACTTCTTCCGTTGCAAACTTGATGAATTGAATTTTTTTTTTTTTACTTTTCAATTCGATATCATTATTTTTTTCAGGTAAAGGAAACTCAGAATTAATGACTTACATCATGATAAGTCTGCTTTTCGACACCTATGCACACTTTCAGAAATAAAATTTTTTCAATGATGACTAAGCAGATCTGTTTTTTAATCTCAAATTTTTCAACTTTTTCTGTTTCCAGACTGTTTGCAGCCTGTTTTTATACAATGTTACTGGCGAAAATATCATAGTGGTTGCACGCCTAAGCTCAGAAAAGTTGACCTCAAATATCAGCGAAACCGAAAATTTGCAGCTTTTGAAAGTCAAAGTAAGTAGCTGTTGTTATTAAATTAATTTTTTTTTATTTTCGTAATAAGTTTGTAAAAACATGAGAATTTAATATCAATCGTAGAGAGAATTATAGCTGTCGCAAAAGGAATCTTTAAATCTTGACTAAGAGAATAATCTTGTGTAGTCTATAATTTTAAACGAATTTAACTAATTCTCTTTGGAAATTGTTAATTGAAATAGAATGAATGAAGCCTTACGTTGATTAACCTTATTACGTTGATCGGGCCAATTTACTGTTGGTATAAAAAGTAACTTATTTTACGATCTGAAATTATATCGGTGTTATATTTAGCGAAATACTATAATATTTACAGATTCGATCACGTTTTTTTTATCTCTTTCTGCAATATAAAAATTCATCTTTCAGGGATTCCTTTTGCAATATATATCATTCGTACTAATCGTTTCCCCTTGCAACTGGTTTTTTTTTCTTAACGTATAACTTTCAAGATAAATTTTACAATTTTAAACGTTTTACTGATTTACAGTGTCTGAATCGATTCCTTTTTGCAACACGTTATCAATGTCTTCGTTTTTGCAACAAATTCTAATCATTTAGTGTCTGAATCGTTTCCTTTTTGCAACACGTTTTCAAAGTCATGTTAGTTTACTAAATCATCTACCCGTTGCCTCCTACCAAAAATTTGCGAACACGTAGATGATTTTTGAGAGTATATATACCCAAGCAGACTAGAGAACTCAGACTGTCTGATCTGGTCTGATCCCGAGTACAACTAGAAGCTCTTCTCTACGGAATAAAATTGGTGTACAAAAGTGAGCATACTCAGTTTGGAAACAAATTATTTAAACAAATATTTCGGTTGACGAGACCGTGCTTCACTTTGGAAACTGTCAATATAAAATCCGTGCAAATATTTTGGCTGACGACACCGTGCTTTACTTTGGAAACTGTCAATATAAAATCTGTACAATATTTCGGCTGACGACACCGTGCTTCACTTTGGAAACTGTCAATATAAAATCAGTGCGAATATTTCGTTTGACGAGACCGTGCTTCACTTTGGAATCTGTCAATATAAAATCAGTGCAAATATTTCGTTTAACGAGACCGTGCTTCACTTTGGAATCTGTCAATATAAAATCAGTGCAAACATTTCGTTTGAAGAGACCGTGCTTCACTTTGGAAACTGTCAATATAAAATCTGTGCAAATATTTCGGCTGACGAGACCGTGCTTCACTTTGGAAACTGTCAATATGAAATCTGTGGTTAAAGAAACGAGTTGCTCCTCCACGAGGAATCCTGAACATACAACAAAGTCTTTCGAACCATTTTAAAAAAGATTGTTGCCCTGAACTAACAAACCAGTTCTTTACCGAACTGCCCGGATTTTCATTTACGACGCCCTCTCATCTTAGAGAATCTCCATCTTGGAGATACTTGTTATGGTGATAAATAAGATCGGTGATTTTCATATTGAAAAAATTTTGCCGATTTGTAAAATATTTCTTTAATTGAATTGTTGTTAAAAAAGTGCTACTTCTCGAGAAGTGATAAAAACATAACTTCATAAAATTTAGGAATTTCAAAACATTTTTAGTTTTTCGATCATACTGCAATGTTGAATAATGTTTGAAAAAATTTTAAGAACCAATTATTCAATATTTGTTCAACTGAGGAGAAAGATATTTATTTTAGTTTCACACTTAAATGAAACATAACATTTCGACACCCTGCATATTTGCTTTCATAGTATATTTTTACATTGAAACTCTCAATGTATGTTTCTATAAATAAGTCTCAAATGACTAAAATCAAATCGTTCACAGTAAAACTGTTTTGTTGTAAGTCTAGTAAGAGCAGTTCATTATATTTTCATGTTCATTTCACCACTGATTAGTTTTTTTATCCTCACTTCTCGCGGTTGTTTCCTCCTAAAATTAGAACTAGATAATTTATGTCCTCGAATCCGCTGACTGCACGTTATATGCAATATTTTGATAATAAGATAAAAACCAATGAAATAAAATTTATTTTTGCTGCATATTCAAATAAAATAATTAGTTAAAAATGTAGGATTGTCACTCCAACGAATGTAAATTTGCTTTATTCGCAAAATTTAGAAATGTTTCTTATAAATAGATCAGCCTGTAAGTTCGTGCGAATCCTTTCAAAAACTATTGCGCTCAAAAATTATTTCGAAGTGGGTGTAGATTCTGCCACCATGATGAGTTTGAAGCAAAAAAATATAAATAATCGCTAGATAAATAAATAGAATGCAACAAATCAAGTATAATTAAAATTTCACGCACAAAAAATTTTCTCTTCTACCCTGGCGGCAGCTAAAAAACCGTAAAAAACCAAGGCTCTGTTTTTTACGGTTTTTTGCAGTTTTCTGAAAAAACCAAACTTTAAAACATCTAAATCTCGGAAAATCAAATCAACCGAGGTCGGGTACAGCTAGAAATCATTTATTTCTATTCAAAAAGCAATTAATAAAGCACTATTATTTATTATATAATAAATAATAACAGTGATTTAATTATTGTTATTAAGATTTTTTTTGCATCTTTGGATCGCAATGAAATAATTTCTAGCTTTACTCGAACTCGGTTGATTTGATTTTCCGAGATTTGGACGTTTTAAAGTTTGGTTTTTTCAGAAAACCGCAAAAAACCATAAAAAACCGAGCCTTGGTTTTTTACGGTTTTTTAGCTGCCGCTAGGGTATAAGCTTGTCTAAATGAATTCTCGTCTGAAAGTCGTCCATGCCTAAGAAAAATCGAAACATAAAACTTTTACATGTGTGAGCTGTTAAAAACATAATTTACACCAATCGTTTTGTTCTGTATTATCTAACAAAACTTTAATATTTTATTTTTTTGAAGTTCATTTAACGGGCATCACTTAACTATAAATTTTTGCTCTTTTATATCATATTTTTCTGAAAGAAATTATCTATTTCGTCACACCCTTGATCAATAAGTATTCGTATATGTTTCAGGACGAATGTGTATCGGTTTTACGAGACATAAGTGACAAGATCAACAATAAGCACCAAGACATGCACTCGCATCCACTTTTGTCTATCTTCAAAATGGCAGAAGTGCAAGTGACACTTCCAGACAGCAGCGGCTGTAGCGTGATCTTCGCATTGTCGGATCATTTGCTGAAATTAGCACTAGTCATAAGTAGTTTTCTTTGTGCAATATTTTTTCCAACTGCACGCCTAGGGCTTCCACAAATCTATATATCGTGACGGAATCAGTCGCCTTGTGATTAGAGATAGTGATCATCGAATTATGTCTTTGAACGGTTCGTCAATCATATACATACACTTATATATAACTATGTATACTTACAGCTTGGATGACAGGAAATCGCGATATTGTTACACGACGAAAAATTTCAAAAGACAACGACTTCTTGTAAGATCTACGAATTTTCATTCTGTGGATGGTTGCTCCGCTTAATCATAAATCGTTGAAACTCAGATAAAATTTTCTCCTATCCATGTAAAAACTGATATTTCCAATTGGGTTTATCGTCAGATATTTTTTTTGTTCGTACTTCAGACTCTTAGATTAGCTGCAAACAAAAACAATCTCATAAAGAACCTACAATCATGATAATAAATATCACTGAAAATATCCCGTTACCATCGCGTAAGTCCGGTAACGTTACCAGCAATAATAGTGAGTTTTTGAATAATCATAAACCTAAAGTCATGTGCTTCCATGTTATTGCAATTTGAAACATCAATGAAATAAGGTCAATGGATTGCACACCAAAATTAAAAGCAATGAACAAATACTGACCAGCTCGCAAACGATAATTTGTGGATAGCTTTTCTTATATAAGCTTGTGCACCAATCACAGATTCGCTGCGAGAAAAAGTTAAAACAAAAAGAAAAACACCTTTCAAAGCTGCCGAAAGAATTACAAGTCGTTAGAAAAAGATTCAATAGTACGTTTTTTTTGTTAACATAAAAAAAAGGAGTTATTTATACGATACAAGAAACAATGATTTAAATATCTTTCTTTTATAAAAAACATTCAAGGCGACATTCAATTTGAAACAATTTTACATATCAATGGAGAATCTTGACTGCGGTGGATGACAAAAATGTATGAGTCTTTTAAAACGAAAAACGAGGACAGCTGTGATGAGAGTAAGAATTATAAATTCTTTGAGATATATTTATTAGTTTTATTATTTAAGAGGATTATCAGTTACATTGTAGAAAAAAACAAATTTATTTTGAGTTGCCAGTTATAGTTATATATCGTTATAGTCAACGCGTTATCTAACAGTGTAGAATAACGTGTGTCAGTTTAAGCGCACAAACTTCTTGTGCGTGTGTATGTATGTGTATATCTGTGTGCGCGCGCGTGTTGGTGTCTTTGTATGTGTAAAGTGAATAAGCGAGCTGATAAAGGTGTACTTAACGCGTGAGAATGAGAAGGCCAGTGATGAATACTAACGTTTTTTTTTATATGAATTGCTTGGGTAAAAAAATATTCAAAATTTGAAAAACAATAAAACGACAGAAAATAGTATTCGTGATTCGAAAAAAGGTTGTTGCATCATGATTATCAATTATAAGATGTTTGAATATCGTCATTAAATCCTAACTTTATTTTACATATCTGCGAGCAAAACTTTTGGTTTGTTGAAAAGTAATTTAGGCACTCAATTATATACCGCTCGTATATCAAAATGGTACGTTTTGCTCGCGCTTAAGGGGTTATATACAAAGTTGAGGGGAAAAAGTGAGCTAAGTTCGTAGTTTTTTTCGAGGGTTATATATATGCAAATTTATTTTCAAAAAAGAAAAGACAATTTGTTGGTAGTACTATCCAAGAAAAAAAAATATGTTGAATTATAAAATATTATGAATTGTCACAGTTGTGGCTCCTCCCCCGAAGCGCGTTTTTTTTACATAGGTTTGCTGTGAACACTCTCCAAAACGAACCGCTTTATTAATGAAATAAAAAAAGTGAAAAAATTATTGAAGAAAAATGTATTGTGGTATCTTTGAACGATATGGTGTCTCAAAAAAAATTTTTTTTCCAATAAAAAAAGGGGTAAAGGCCAGAACTCAGACAATTGAAAATATTTTTTAAAAATTCAACTTGTTTTTTTTTTATTTAATACTTCTACCGAGAAAGAATTTTTAAGCTTTTTCAAATAAAATTTGCATAAAACCCTTGAAAAAAATCACGAACTCATCTCACTTTTTAACCTCAACTTTGTATGTAACCCCTTAAAGTAAAGAGCATACCTCCTTACTTCGTCCTAATACTGCACAAAAGTTCATTTTAAATGGCGAGAGCTGCTGTTTACATAACATATATTTTACTTCGAATACTAATATAATTATTGCATTAGCAGTCAGTTTTCGAGGCTCGCTAATCATCATTTCGCAGAGGTGTCGGAATTGCGTGGGATTGGTACGCTTGAGCCGATCTATGAATTTAAATACTTGGCATAGCCTAATAATGAAAACTTTATGTTACACTTTTTTTTTTATTTGTAAGCAATGATTAAAAATTTTCTACAATAAAAATACCAAAAAAAAGTGCATTTCAAAATAAATGTTTCTCAATGATAACTGTTTGAAGGGTGATTACTTCAGATCATTTTTGTACACAAAAAAAAAACGAAATCTATTGATAATTCTTGTTTAGTAAAAGATCACACTAGCTTTATTTGCTGAGTACCTACTATTCAATTATATCATGATCGATCTAAAGCAAAAATGAACATACTACATACTAAATAGAATATTGTGCGACTAGTTGAAGAAGGAGAACTCTTATAAGCGTGGAGTTTGCCGAGCGAGCGTAGCGAGAGTGGTAAACACGCAAGTGGAATGGTTCTCCTTCGACCAATAGTCGCACATAATACTTATTCAACGACCGCAAGGAATATGTGATTGAGGAAGACAAATAATGGGGTACCTGACTGATTGACGCAACAATGGCCCTAGTATTTTTTTTGCATTTCCCGCAAGTGCGGCTTTCCCCGAACTTCGCGCGCATTAGCGGCACTAGTGCCGCTCTCACTTTCCTGAAAACCCATGATGCGTTGTTTTTTATTGTTTTTCACTTTTTTACTTGTTTACGGTTGTTGACGTCCGATTGTTTACGTCGCGTTTACTCTGAGGTCATGGCGCGCAATCGCGCGGATTCGATCAACATCGATTATAGCTCCGTCGTCACAATCGAAAAATCTAATATGGTCGCCGCAGGAAATATGAAATTTACATTTGTTACATACGTGGATTTCAAATTCTCCGCGGCGGCCATATTGGATTTATTGAATGTGACGAA
>JAPYZL010142719.1:0-19290 GCA_030522825.1 Platygaster orseoliae
TATTATGTTACTTTTGAAATATGAAATCAATTTTTCGTTACTTTATACAACAAATACATTTTGTTTTATAAGGGCTGATGTTGGAAATTTGATACTTCACTCTGTCCGATCTCTAGCTCTTCGCACAGACGTCTGAAACACAAAAATCAGAAATTTTTTGAAAGTTTAAATCTGGAGTTAGTCTTTAAACCAAAATTTTTGAAAAAGTATTAATGTTTCACCAAATGGAGACTATTTAAACTAACAATATCAAGCAAATTTTCAGGTGAAAATAATATTTTCTTGTATAAATGGTCGCCATTAGGTAAAATATTCATATTTCTCAAAATTTTTCGGTTCATAGACTAACTCTAGATATAAACTATAAAAAACTTTTTGATTTTTGTGTTTCAGACGTTTCTGTGAAAATATGGCAGATTGACGTATCCAATTCAGACATGTCCGACATCAGCCCTTATAAAACAAAATCTTATTGATGTATAAAGTAACAAAAAACTAATTTCATTTTCCAAAAGTAGCATTATAGATAGAAAAAGTTTTGAAAAGATAAGCTTTTGTTTTCATGTCTAAAAACATACCCAAAAATACCTTTTTTTCTAGCTGTTACATATGGGGTTCCCCCCTTAAGCGATGAGTGAGGTAAATATTCCGTGTATAATTTACAATATTTACTGTAAAAATAAGCATTGAAGACAGTCGTCGTTCATTTCAGTTTGAAAATTTACAAAAGCATGTCATTATTCATTGTAATTCTTTCAATACCTGTGATAAAAATAAATATTTATCTTCCATATTTCAGCTGTTTTTCGTCCATACATACATACATATTTTGTACTTTTTCGTCCATATTTTTGTCAGCCCTAGTTATAATAAATCATTATATTTCTCACAGAAAATGAATGTAACTTATGAGCAATCAATGAAAACTATAGAAAATGACGGAAAATCATGAAAAATCGTGTTACATGATAAAAAAAAAAATAAAAATAATGGATTACAATTAAAAATCATGATATATCATCTGGAGTTCCAGTGGAGTATATATGAAATACTATTAAAAAAATTTTCAAAATTCGTGGAAATAATATTTTGGACTATACTAAAAACTTTCATGGTTTTAAATGACTTTTAAAATCAGATAAAATAGTTTCCAAGTATTAAAATCATTAAAAATAATGCCTAGCCATTGGAAATTGTTGAGAACCGTGAAAAGTTATAAAAAATAATGATTTACTATAAGAAATGAATGAAACCTATAGGCGATCGATAGAAAACATAAAAAACGTAGAAATATTATTGATTATTATGAAAAATGATAGATGAATTAGAAATCATCATGATCTGCCTTACCAAATAAATAAAACTAGATATAGATAGATGAATATGTATTATAATGGAAAATAATAATTAATAATGATAAATACAAAAAATAATGAGATACCATGGATAATTATGATATTTTAATAAGGATTCCAGTGGAATATATATGTAAAACATTAGAAAAAATTGAAAATTCTTATGAATGACTTTAATTTTTAATTATTCCTTTTATTATTTATACTAGCTTAAATGATTTTCAAATAATTTAACATCTTTGAAAATCGTTGAAAGTTACAAAAAATCATCATCCATAGAAAATGAAGGGAAATAATAGATCTTAATGAATGTATCATGAAAAATGATGGAAAATGATAATAAATCATGATCTACCTAAGAAAATTAATGTAACTCAATAAATTTTAATTTTTGCAGGTATGATTTATTTATTTGGGCACACGATTTGAAAAAATTTTCAGTTTTTTGCGTAACTTGGAATCATGTTCATTTGTAGTAATCGAGTAAAATAAGAAGAAAGTCTATTCCTAGTTGAGCATAATCAGGGGCGGCAAAAGTTTTTGTTTTATTGATAAAATGCTCACGTGAAAATGTATTAATTTTAACATTTAAAGTATATCATATTTTTCGTAATTTTTATGAAATTTTTAAAATTATTTAACTTTCATAAGTAAATATTTAAATAATCTATCAATTTATTAATGTCTTAAAAGAAATACAAAACTAATCAACATTTTCTAAAATTCTGCAAGTTAACCAAATTTTATGAAGTGAATAGCAATCTCGAAAAATTATAACGTACAATTTATCGGAATTCGAAATAATCATTCATTTTCGTGTTGTGAAACATTTTCTTTTTTTTAAGAGTTTTTGGAATATTATCTGTATACTGAATTTCGAAACTTTTTAAAAATTTATTATATTTTTCAATATTTTCTATTGCCTACTAAATTTTTCCAACTATTTAGATTTTTTGACAATCTTAAAAACTTTCAACTTTTTTTCATTTTCCAATATTTTCTTAATATGAATGAAATTCGTTTAACGTATTATCATTTCCATTAATTTTTTTAAATTTTTTAAAAATATTGTAAAGAACCCCCCTTCCCCTTCTCCCCGTTGCTTGTGTCTTAATTTATAAATATCCGAAAAAATCGCGTTCCACCGCCCCTAAAAAAAATAACAGTGGATTGAGACCAAAAGTTCAAACTTATCGAGGATAATTAATTAAATTCATCAATTTCGGACACATAAATTGTGTTAAATTTTTTAGTATTACAATTAAAACTAAGCAAATTGATTAATTTTTTCGATTCTTTTTGTTTGGCATCAATTTCAGTTACTATTTTATCAATTAAACTGTGCCTCGTTTTCAGTTTGAACATCTGTAAAAAAAATTCGATGGCTATGATTTCAAAAAAGATATTTGATTGCATCAAGATGGATAATTTAATGGAATACAAGAACCAGTAGAGAAAAAATTAACTGCATTTTTAACTGATTTTCAATTTTTCTTGCATCCAACAAATTTTCCATCTCAATCAAAATTTTCACATAAATTATTCTATCGAAGAATCGTACTAACGAAATATATAATTCAAAAGTGACAGATAAAAAGTAATTCGCAAAACTCGTGATGTAATATTTAACAATAAACTACTCGTTATTTCATGCAAAAGTACTGAATTTTCGGTTTTTTACTAGTTGCAAATTTGAAAATTGTCTTGAAAATAGAAGTATATTAATTCTTAAATATTCAAAAAAATTTTTGAATAAATAAAGTAAATTTTTCTTAAATGTAGTATTTCAGTGAAAATAATCACTGATTTTGACTAAGAATACCATTTTTCTTGAAGCAATATGCGATCGACTACTCAAAAAGTACACATATAATTATTCTACAACATTAGCAATTCTAGTAACTACTCAACATTATGTTGACATAATTTTAATATACTCAACAGCTACAATCTTAACCACAATAACAATCTATTAAACATTTTGATACACCAAGTAACCTCTCTAAACAATTTAACTAGCAATACGAATTACAAGTAACTCATTATCTCCAATAAGTGTGGAAAATACGGATTTTCCTCCAATAAATTCATGCCTTGAGGAAACACATTATTTATAACAAAAAGCTGTGTCATACAAAACTGCACTGATTTATCAAATATTCTAAAGGTGCCAAAAGCCCTTTTTTTTGCTATAAAAATGAATTTTTAAGATGTGGTTCTGGGCACATTTTGAATTTTCATTCTGCTATAATCTAAGATAGTGTATCATTGCAAAAAACAGGGTTATTTCATCTTGAAAAATTCAGGTGATTTAAGTGTAATTTCTTTTTTTTTTAATTTTGGAATATTGGGAAAAACATTTAATTTTATAATTTGCACATGTTGGTTTTTCTTCAAAATTCAATTATTCGGTTGAAAATTGTCCGAATGGTATAATTTTTTTTGATCCAGTAGGTAAAATTTTATTCTTAAAAATATTCCAAAATAAATCAAAATAAAAGAAAATGTTCATTTAATGTTATATATTATTATAATGTGATGAATAAGAATGAAAATACTTAAAATATAATTTAAAAAAAACGAATGAATTCTTATTGTTAATTGATTAATAATAAAATAATTGAATATTACATATTACATATTATTATAATATGTTAGGTCATTTTAATGTATTATACAAATAGAATAATAAAAGAATATCAAAATAGTTTTATATAATATTATCAATAATAATATATTATCATAATATCTATTTAATATCAAATTATGATTTTTTTATTCAATAATTATTGATCAAAATTAATTTTTTAAAAATTCAAAAAATTCTTGGCTACGTTTTTCCTGTGAAATTTACATGCAATCATGATTTTTATATCATAATCATATTTGATCACAATCAATAAAGATGAAAAAACCCAAAACAATTGCATTTACTGAATAAAGTTTCAAAAATTTCGAAAAATTGTCAGTGCATGAAGAAATACGTATACCACATAAATTCGAAAAGTCGTATCGAAGATTCGGTGTAGGCAGAAGAAAAAATGTAGAAAGAGATAGATGAAACAATAATTAGAAATTGTTGTTAAAAAAAAATTTGATTCCTCCACGCACTTACCGGAAGAGTAACATAAGACCTTGAATGAAACTCTGGAAATTGTTGTGCTTGTTAATTGAAGTGTCCTCTTGCAAGGCGATGTTACCAAAAACCTGAATCGAAATTTCAACAAACATTCACGATAATTTAACATATAAATGCAGTCACGAAAGTTATGGAGAAAAAAAAATGTTCGATCCCTTTGCTGGTGTCTGAAAACTTTTGGGGACGTCATGGAATTATTATTTTTGAATTATTTAGCTCACACTACTCGTTACATGTCTCATTTTCATCAACTACGTCTAATTTCTACGATTCCACGAGCCCACAATTCAAGCAATTTATGCATTTCGGCCTAGAATCTACTCATGTTCATTTTATGATGAATTATCTTCCAGATTACGAAGTAAAAGATAATAATAAAATAATGATAATAATAATAAAGATATATAATATATATCTTTATTATCATATATTATAAATATAAAGTAATAGTAAAATTAATATATAATATTATACATGTATATATTATATACAAACAATAATAATATTGAAATTATGATAAAATAAAAAAATTGAAGTACAAAATATTAAGAAACATAATCAAAAGCATGTTAAGGGGCGTGGGAGGAGGGTAGCACTCTACCTTGAAAAATAAGAAAATCATGATTTTTAATAATAATGATCATAATTTATTTTCGATGGTATTTTAGAAGAAACAAAAGAGAAAAAATTATTTGATTAACACTGGATAAAATTAAAAGTATGCAAATTAGAGTAAGAACAAATTGAGTCGAAATGAAAATAAAAAAATTCTTGAGAGGATAGGTAACATTCTTTTTTTATTTGACTCTGCTTCAAAAAAAAAAATAGAAAATTGTATTTTTCGAGAAATATGAAAAAAGAGAATAATTTTTTTTATCAACATGAAAGAGCATTGAAAGAAATAATTTTCATGATATAGATGAAATAAGAAGTATGCAAATTAATGTAACAAATTATAAAGTCGAAATTGAAACAACAGACAAAAAAATTCTTGGGGAGCTTTAAATATTTTTTTTTAATTTAACTCTACCTTGAAAAAATAGAAAATTGTATTTTTCGATAAATATGAAAAAAGAGAATAATTTATTTTATCAATACAAAAAAGCACTGAAAGAAATAATTTTCATGATAGATACAATAAAAAGTGTGCTAATTAAAGTAACAATTAAGTTGAAATTGAAACAAAAAAACAACGAAATTCTTGAGGGCGTATTAAACTTTTTTTTAAATTTGACTCTGCCTTAGACAAACAGAAAATTTTATTTTTTGAGAAAAATGAAAAAAGAGAATGATTTATTTTTTCAACACGAAAAAGCATTGAAAGAAATCATTTTTAAGATATAGATGAAATAAAAAGTATTCAAATCAAAGTAACAAATAATTTATTTAAAATTGAAACAAAAAACAAAAAAATTCTTGAGGGAGCATTAAACTTTTTTTTTGTAGTTTGACTCTACCTTGAAAGTTTTTTTCAAGAGAGAATAACTTATTTTATCAACACGAAAAAGCACTGAAAGAAATAATGTTCATGATATAGATGAAATAAAAAATATGCAAGTTAATGTAACAATTAATTAAATTGAAACTGAAACAAAAAACAAAAAAATTCTTTAAGAAGCATTCAACATTTTTTTCAAATTGACTCTACCTGAAAAAAAAACAGATAATTGTATTTTTCGAGAAATATGAAAAAAGTGAATAATTTATTTGATAATCACAAAAAAGCACTGAAAGAAATCATTTTAATGATATAGATGAAATAGAAAGTATGAAAACTAGTGTAACAATTAATTAAGTCGAAATTGAAACAAAAAACAAAAAAATTCTTGAGGAAGGTTTCAACATTTTTTCAAAAATTGACTCTACCTTAAAAAAATATAAAATTGTATCTTTTAATAGAAATATGGAAAAAGAGAATAATAATTTATTTTATGAACACGAGAAAGCACTGAAAGAAATAATGTTCATGATATAGATGAAATGAAAAGTATGCAAATGAAAGTAACAATTAATCAAGTTTAAATTGAAACAAAAAAACAAAAATACTCTTGAGGGAGCATTATACATTTTTTAAAAATTTGACTCTACCTTGAAAAAATAGAAAATTGTATTTTTTGAGAAATATGAAAAAAGAGAAAAATTCATTTTATCAACACGAAAAAGCACTGAAAGAAATAATTTTCATGACATAGATGAAATGAAAAGTATGCAGCTTAATGTTACAATTAATCAAGTCGAAATTAAAACAAAAAACAAAAAAATTCTTGAGAGGGAGGTTAACATTTTTTTAAAATTTGACTCTGCTTTAAAAAAAAAAAAAAATAGAAAATTGTATTTTTCAAAAAATTAAAAAAAAAAAGAAAGTAATTTATTTTATCTCCACGAAAAAACACTGAAAGAAATAATTTTAATGATGTAGATGAAATAAAAAGTATGCAAAGTAATAATGTAACAATTAATCAAATCGAAATTGAAACAAAAAACAAAAAAATTCTTAAGGGAGCATTCAACATTTTTTTCAAATTGACTTTACCTGAAAAAAACAGAAAATTGTATTTTTCGAGAAATATGAAAAAAGAGAAAAATTTATTTTATGCACTTCTAACCTCAAAGTTTTACATTTGGACGGGCTTTGAGACTAGAATTGCATAAAATACTGTATGCAACTTAGTGAAAGTGTCTCATTTTGCGAAGACGATTCAAACCCTCGGCTTCGCCTCGGGCCTAAACCCTCGTTTTCGCCAAATTCGACCCTTGCACTACGTTACATAATGTACTATTATCAACACAAAAAAGCACTGAACGAAATAATTTTCATGATATAGATGAAATGAAAAGTATGCAAATCAAAGTAATAATTAATCAAATTTAAATTGAAACAAAAAACAAAAATATTCTTGAGGGAGCGTTAAACAATTTCTCTTAATTTGACTCTACCTTAAAAAAATAGAAAATTATATTTTTTGAGAAATATGAAAAAAGAGAACAATTTAGTTTACTTACACGAAAAAGCACTGAAAGAAATCATTTTCATGATATAAATGAAATAAAAAGAATGCAAATTAATGTAACAAATAATCAAGTCGAAATTGAAACAAAAAATAAAAAAGTTACTAACGGGATAGTAAACAATATTTTTTTCATTTCGAGTTAAAAATCACCACAGTTTTACTTGTCTGTTTACGATCAAAAAGCTCGTCAAAAAATTCGCAAAATTACTGTGAGTTCTCAGAGAAAAATTCGAAATTATTATTTTTTTATTTTTGAAGGTAGAATAGCGCTCGTCCCCTTAATTCGGGTCACTCTCGAATACATCCATACCATATGCATCATTTTTACAAAATCTCGAGTACTTATCAACGCTAACGGAATAAAAGCGTACTAGAAATCTTAAAGTAACTGGTTAATCGTAAATCATGAATATGTCGAGCAGCCTCAATCTAGTTCAATTATCTACTTGGATAATTTACCACGATCGCATAGTACTTGGTTGTCACATTTTCTATTTGAAAACCAATGATTGGTTTGTTTTCCAGGATTTTTTTTTTTTCTTGAAATTATGTTTGACATTGTTTTTTGTTGGAGATTTTGGGCTTTAGCTGCTCGACTCACCGGAAGAGTAACATAAGACCACCAAAAAATGACTGAAAGTTGTTGTGACGTTCTATCGCAGTTCCAGGATCGTTTGCCAGGTTTCCGAAAACCTGACAATGTAGTGATTTCGAAAATTATGTTTTTTGCATCTCTAAAAGATTACGCTTTTTTTCATGGTTCTCGAAAACCCTTGATATTAGACACAATTAATATTCATTATTAAAATTCGTTGAAAATTGTTTATTCCTATGCAAAACCAATTCATTAACTTTTTAAAAGTCTGGGGATTCTGAACCAGGTAATTTAGAATTCAAACTTTATATTTGTTATCAGATTTATGAATTGTTTTGGTCTTGAATTTATGTATGAAATTGAATATTTTCATAATTTTCACCTATTTGAAAATAAATTTCAATTTCAACCACTGGCTATGGTGGAAAACTCTGAAAATTTAATATTACAATAAAATATTTTAAATATTCTGCAAAAAAAGACCACTATATTCCTCATAAACAAAAACCCCAAAGTTTCCATTTTTTGTTCATGTATACTGCTAAAAAAATTTTTTTACGAACCTGCATTCCGATGATGGCGTAAATGAAGAAAAGCATCGCTATGAGCAAACATACGTAAGGCAATGCCTGAAAAAAAGAAGAATTTATTTCCAATAAAATTACATGAACTTATTTTGAATTTCTTGTTTTCAAATTTCTTCGTTTTGATATTGTACCTTGAATGACTGAACGAACGTCCAAAGTAAAATTCGTATAGTGTATCCCTGCCTCAGCAGCTTTATAAGTCTCGCAGCACGAAAAAGCCTGAGAAATCCGACGTTGATAAAATTTTCCTGCAGGGAACAAGAAGAATTGCACTTAACGAAGCACAGTGAAAACTCTGCTGCAAAAGATATTCGAAAGCTTCATGCGAACGATGCTGTTTTTTTTTTTTACAGAATTTCGATCCATAAAATTAGTGATATAGTATTTTTTCCAAAATATGGATAAATACTAGTTCGCAATGTTAAAAATCGTATTATTAGTAACAAACAGTTTGCTCGCATGAAGCTGTAAAAAGAAGTATTTTCAGGGGAACAAAGACTTTTACCGTATACAGGAAAGTAGTTTTAAAAAAATCGAAATTAAATTGCTAGTATCACGATTTATCAGCATTACTTTCCTGATACATTACAAACTTTCTACTGCACCCATTTGATGTACTACTTGGTAATCACTACTGCAATAAATCTATTTTCATATGATATTTTACACTCAAATAATAATTTCTCACATCACTAAACTAGCTTGAGAACAATACCAAGATAGTTCTGCACTCTGAAAAGTTCTATTCTAAACATTTCGTTAGTAACATTCATTATAAACACTTTCTAACTAATTAAAATGTACACCAATTACGCTGAAACCCGAGTCTTAATTCGCTACTAAATGTTTTTTCAGTTCTACAGTACAATACTTGAACGAGGCATAATTTTTGCATTGAAAAATACGAGTTCGAAAATCATCGACTTTTTTTTGTCATTTGAATTTGTCGATCGCAATTTTTCGAATGCATCAGTATTAAAAATTAAACCCTTTTGAAAACCGTGTTTATTTTGTATAATTTTCACGGCTTCAAGGTCAAAATGGTCCAGAACCTAACTTTCTTATCTATTTATTTATTATCTGTGAGTGAGTTTTGAGTTTAAATGTGTGTTGAAAGTCTTTGACTGTTCGAGTGTTTTTAATAACCAGAAAACGTAGAAATAAAAAAATTACAAAAATATTGTTATTTTTTATGAATAATAATTAACAAAGCACGCAGTAACAATATCGAACGAAAGTTTATGAAGGCAATAAATTTTATGTATTTTCCAAAAAAAAACTATAAAATTTCTGGAGAAAAAATTTGTATTTTAAGATAAATGAGTATCATCATTAACGTTATTTGTATCGATGTATGGAAAGTGAATGTAAGTTTGTTTTGTTTGTTTGTATGAAAGATGCTGAAAATACGTTGAAAAATATATTAAATGCATATTCATACAAAGTCCAAAACGCAAGTATATGTAACTAATTATTAACTAATTATGTCTACGATTTTCAATTTTATTTGCAGCTTTTCATACTTCTAACAATAGTTCCTATATAATTTATGAATGTTTAAACAATTTACGATCTTGATATAAGATTGCGAATTGAATAAGCTTCGATACGAGGACCTAAAGGTGAATAAATAATAATAATAACAACGACTCAACGCCTATCGTAGGATAAGGTGATTAAAAATTTCTCAGCGACAACAATTAGCAACTTTTTCTACGTTGGGCTATCCCAAGTCTTCAGAAACTTACCCGATCAACGTTCTCAATGTTCTCGGTATCTGAAACGCGTGCTAAGCGTTCCTGGTCAAAAGAGAAACATTTCAATCAACCCGTTTTTCGACTTTCTATCCTTTTCATTTTGGCTGATTCGAAAATCTCTTCTCATATCGAGATTTTTTTTTCTTTTTTTATTCATATATTGCGCGCTCACCGAATATAATTATTTATTTTTATTATCATTATATACAGATAGAAATGATTGGGTAAGGTAATGTCCAAAACATAACCTCCAAAACATCATAAAATAAAAATATTTAACTCGACTTATTTTCAAGAAGTATTATTGAGTAGATGAGCTAAGCTGATTCTAGCCCCGAGGGCCCTTCTATCTATGGTAAGGCATAAGAAGTTCCACTTTGTGAAACTTTTTATATTCTACCATAATACCATTTTTAAGACCTAGTATGGTACTATGGTAGAGCATGAGAAGTTTCACATTGTGGAACTTGTTATATATGTTAATCGTGAAGTTACTGAGTCCGGGTTGACTGAGTCAGTGAGATGAAGTTTTTGGAATATATAGGTATATGATCAGAATTAAATTATATAAATTTATATTTTCCCCTTTTTAGACTTTTTATTCCTGTGGTGACAAACGTGATTTGAAATTATCGGACTTTAATTACCCCGAACTCGATGACTAAAGCATCCACGATGCTCCCAATGACTGTGATGAAGTCGAACGTATTCCAGGGGTCTTTGAAGAAATTCTGTTTTCGAAAAATCAAATACAAAACGTTATAAGTTTTTTGCAGTCATAGCAGTAAAACCTTTGCGAACGTAAAGAAAGGTGCTGAAACCTGGTGAATTCAACATTTTTTAGTGCATTTTTCAAAATCTTGCAGTGCGTGTTTTTTGGTGGATTTTTACTAAATTTGGCCAAGTTCAATACCTTTCTTGACGTGGGGGAAAGTGGAATAAAGCGAAATCTGCGAAAATAATTTGAAACGAAATTCGGCACTGTTGAATCAAAAGGGATTCGACGGAGCCGTGTATTTGTGAGCGCGCGCGTGTTTTATGTAGGTAATTCATACATGTGTGCTTGTCGAGTTATGGAAATGTTGAAAAAAATAGTTGCATTGTGATTTAGCGGAAGAAAAGTTAAATGTAGGCAGGCGCGTAGGCAGAGAGGGGTTTTGCTGGTTCAAACTTCTTATGAAATTCGGGTAAAAGTAATTATTATTTGGTGCATAAATAAGAAAAAATTTGTAATACGTAATAAACGGTTTAATGTAAGATAAACAAGAGTGAAAATTCTTAATTTAAGCAACTCAAAAATAAAAATGACTCTGGCTTTAGAAGAATATTTTATTGAACAAAATTCATATCATGAATTTCCAATATGCGGTCTTTTGACATCCGTGATAATGATTTTAAGTATTTGACAAGGATAAGGAAAATATAAGGAAAATAAAATTTTGAAAAATTTTTTCTACCCAGAGAACTGTTGAGAAATATAAGAATCTAGGTAATTGCTGAAAATGTGTACGAAACTGCATCCTAGAGCATCGAATTCTAGGAATATACATATATAGAAATCTCGAAAAATACTAGGGATTTTTCTTATTATATAAACTTTGAAGAAATAATAAAGATAATTTAAATTTCTATAGTTACTGTTTTCCGGAATGCTTAAAACAAATACTTGAGATAAAATATAGGAATTAAATCTAGAGAAATACAAGAAAATACTACAAAATCTTATTGACATTAAAAAAATACAACAATAAAAAAAATTACATAGAATACCTCATATCTATGTAAATGTGAGTTTTCCAAAAATCTTTGAAGTCTATCTGAATTTGAATTCCAGAACATTAAATTTTTGAATTTTAAAATCTCAAAAGTTACGTAAAATCTATTAAATTAACAAAATACCCTTATGATTTTTATAAATACGAACAAGATGCGAAAATTATTAGAAATCTAACGAAAATAATAGAAAATAAAAAAAATGAAAAATTGAAAATTGAAAATGACACAAAATAGTAGAAAATATGATAATACAAAAAATTTAGAAATATTTAAAATCTATGTGTATATGATTTTTCAAAAAGTCTTTGAAAATCTATCAAATTTGAATTTCAGAACATTGAATTTCAGAAATCTTATATTTTAAATAATTTTAAAAACATAAAAATACCAAAAATTCGTTCAAAATTTTATAAATATTAACAAAATGCGAAAATGAATAGAAATCTAATAATACAACACTATGTAGATAAGATTTTCTCAAAAATATCTATAATTTTTAATCTTTGAATATATATTTCTGAAAATTCATTTTGCAATCCAAAAGAATACCAACCAATTCATGAAATTGTATAGATACTAAAACAACTATAAACAAAAATTTCGAAATCTACATGAAAGAAATTTCAAACAATTTGAATACTCAAAATCGTTGAAACCTTAAAAACTAATCATCAGTTTCTGTAAATCTATGAAATACTCAAAATCTGTGTTGGTATCATTTCCCCAAAAATCGATAAAAGTACTTTTGAAAAGTTTCATCATTTATAGAGCACTGATTTTCATAAACCTTGAACAGAAATCCATAATATCAGAAAATCTTCCAAGTAGTACAAATACTAAAGAAATGTAAAAAATATTCTAAACCTCACTGTTGTTTTAAAATTACAAAAAAAAAAAAAAAAAATTCAATATCATCACGAAATTCAATAAATTAAAAGATATTTCTGTATTGCTAATATAATTATATATTTTTCTTTATAACCCTTTCCAAAACTTTTTTCTGCCTACGCCTCTGAATGTAGGTAATGGTGGATTCTTCGTGGTTGTAATGTGTTTGAAAGAAAAGTTTTAACTTTGACAATATAGAAGATTTTTCAATTTTATACTCAATAACTAATATTCTCGAATTTTATCTCAAATTTTTCAGATTCTTACCATAAAATAAATCAGTCATAAGCGAATAAAAAAAAATGTTCCAGAAATCTTTTAATTAACAATGAATTTCTGATAAAATATTCTTAATAAACGAGTAAAATAAAAATAACTAGAAGAAAAAAACTACCAGAGACATAAATGAAATTTGAATCATGTCAGGGTTTATGTCAGAGGCACTGTGCGTGTTTTGCAAAAGTCGATGATGATGAACGGTGACACGGTTGCTTCGGAATCGACTCACGTTCGATCCGATGTAGCCTAAGTGACAGGTATTTCTAATAGATCTACAGGAGCATGCCGGTAATAGCAAGCAGCTATAAAAAGTAGTCTCGAAGCTCTGGAATATTGTGAAGCTTTTTCTAAAGATCGATATATACTCTCAGGTGGTAGTGACTATTGTCTAAAAACGTCGTACGGTTTCTACAACGAAGAGAACAATCAGCATATAAAACCTGTTGCGTAAACAAACATATTTCCGAGTCAATACGACCTACCAATTTTTCTCCTCGCCAATATAACAATTAACTAACGATAGATATTTAATAAATGGACAAAATAACTAAATCGTAATTAATTACTTATTTTATTGAAACTTGTAAATTTCACTCTTCGATCGCTTACGTCCTTAAGATCGCCTTCTTCCGTGATGGTTTTTCAATTTTTTCGGGTGGGTACACGTTTTTTTTTTTTAAGTGAATTGCTTCGAATCGTAGTTGAAGGTCATTTGAAGTGTGTGGGATTTGTGTCTAGGATGACGAGTTGAAATATAATTGTACCTTGCATCCAAAGGCGATGAGTTTAAGGATGCACTCAATGGTAAAAAGAAGGGTGACGATCAAGTTCACGATGCCCAAGATGTCCAATAGTAATGGTGGCGCCTCGTGATACTACAAAATACACCCAACACACAGACGTAACACCCTGCTCGAGTCCTCACGTGTTTTTTGTCTTTTCAGGGGGTTTTTTAGGCCAGAGAAAAGGTTTTGCTGATTTTAGGCTGATTATTATCACTAGTTATACATTTTTTCGTTGCTTCCTCTGAGAAAAAGCGTTTTCTGGATTAATTTTAGGTAGCTGAGTACGAAAATATTTTTGCAAGACATGTTTTTATAATTTTTTGCCAGAAATATCAAAAACGATGAACTTGATATATCATTGAATTATTTATTTGAAAAAAAAATCAATCAATAAAATTTCATTAAATTATGAAATTAAAAAATTTGTTATATTGCTTTTATCGATCGAAATAGTAGTTTGTAAGTTACAGTCACTGAAAATTAAAAAAAGTGCGTTTTAGAAAATTACTTATCCTCAAAAGTAAACTTTTATTTATCCATTTTTATCGAATTTCAAAAATTTCGGAATTATAAACTTTCTGTATAATATTCGTAAAATTCAACAATTCGACAGTTTCTGTTTCAATCCAGAAATTTTTTTTTCAAGATTCCTAGCAATTTAAACAATCTTGTTATTACACGTATTTGAAAAAAAATTAAGTGAAATTTAAATCTAAACTAGTTACTTCTTGAAATCTGCAATATTTTGCTTTCATTCATAAAGTTTACTAAAGTTTAGAATGGCAGTATTCATGATGACGTGTTTTACTCATTTACTGCCAGCAATGTCAAAAACAATTATTTATATGAACATAAAATATATATAAATAGAAAAGTGTATTTCTTAACTTTATAATGATTTACTGTATTTATCGATCGGAACAGTAGTTTTTAAGTTACAGCCACTGAAAGTGAAAAAAAGATGTGTTTTTTAGGATAAATAATTTTTTTAACAGTGTTTTTTTCGATGTTTGAAAAAAAAAACATTTTTTCTCTGTACTTATATTCAATTCAAGTAATTCATAGTTTGATCATGTTTAACATAAATACAATAATGATAATTGATGATTATTGTATGGTAACAGGAATTTATTTCTTCTTTTTATGGATTTATTTAAAGTTAAATTCATACATTTTTGTACCCAGTCTATAATCTATGTATGAAATTATGTACTCTCATGTAAATCATTATTTTTCTAATTATATATATATATATATATATATATATATATATATATATATATTTCATGTCAATGAAATCGATCGTTCTTGATATTTCTGGCAATAAATGAGAAAAACATGTTTTTTTTTTTTGCAAATAATTCGATAAAGCTTCTTTGGAAAAAAAAAGGTTCATATTTTCGTACTCAACGACCACAAATTAGTGCAAAATACACTTTTTTACAAGGTAGAGTTTTTATATAAACTAGTGTTATTTGCTGAGGAGTGTTTTTTCGGGTAGATACGATTTTTGCTCTTATTTTTTAAAGTTTTGTATTTATAGTAAGTCAAGTGAAAAAGAAAACTCGAAATGTCTAGAGTAGAAAAAAATTTAATGTTTATGTCAAATGTTTCATTATTGGAAATTATTCTCATTTGAAAGGTTGTCAATTCCGGGAAATCAAAAAAATTTGGATGTTAGTGAGGATTCTTTTTTCTGGAATTTGAGAGTTAAAAAGATTTTTTTATATATTTTTCAATAAAACAATTAAAAATTTTTATAAATAGAATTTTACGACCGATAAACGAAGTAAAAATAATTAATGAGCAATTTAATCATTAATGATATTTTAATGTCTATTTCAAATTTATAGAGAAATTTTTAGTCGTTGCTGATTCACTTGATTTTTTATATGTAAATTTTTTTACATTCCAGGAAAATGATTTTAGTCCGCAAACAATTTTTTTCATTTTTATGATTTTCAAAGAATTTAAACAGTAGGAAAATCGGTAAGTGAAAATTGAATCCATTTTTCAAAACTTCGTCAGATTTTCCACTCGATTTTTCTCTTTGAATAATGTTTTCACAAATTTACTGATCAACAACATTAAAAACGATTTACGAAGATTTTATTTCATATCTAAGATTATTTATATTTATAATGAGTTTAATTTTTCAATTTTCGTTATTTCTTTTAGAATCAAAAAACTTAAAAATGACATGATGTAAATAAATATAAATATATTTATGATAATTGAAGATTGGTACGTCTTAAAAAAAAAAATAAAATATTTTTTCTCTGTACTTTTATTGATAATAAAAAAGTTACATCAATTCATGACTTTTCGTGATTTAAAAAAAAAATACTTTAAAATGAAAAGTCATTATTGGATGGTAAATGAAATTTATCTCTTTCTTGTCTACATTTATTAAAAGGGAAGTCTATAAATTTTTAAATTTCTATTAAGTAATTTTCGTTTATTAGTAAAATAAAAAATTTTTTCTTAAGTTTTTTTCACTACCTCGAAATAATTAAAATATCGTTTTTACATATATTTCCATTTATTGTTTCTCAACTTCGAAATATTTTCGAAATAACACTTTTATACGCTTTTTTCGGATTGATACTCTTAAAAAAAAATTGTGAAAATATTTTAAACTTTAAAATATGCAAAAGTAACTGAATGAAATTTAAGGCGTGTATTTTTTTCTAATTTTTGGCATTTTTATCAATTTAAAAAACGAAAAAACCTGTTGATTTTTCGCATCCAGAAATTTGCATCCACCACATTTTTTAAGATAGTTAGAAGTGAATCGAACATTTTCAATTACTAAGTCAAATTTTTGCAATTCTTTCAAGTTCCGAAAAAATCAGTAATTTTTTTGTCTTCAAAATTTGTCAATAGTATTAAAAACATCACTAAAAAACGTCATCAACTCATCTCAAAAACTTTCCTCTCAGCTAAAAAATTTCCTCCCAATTTCATTTTCTCATCTAAATCCCCTAAACTTTTCTCTACGCAATAATTGAACAATAATTTCCAGTTCCAATGACAAAACGAGTCCCAAAAAAACTCGTTTTATCACCAACCAGTTGAAACCCCCAGAATCTCAAAAAATATTATCCTTTCATGCACTCCCATCTATAAGATTATTAATTACAGCAAATACACGAACGAAAATTCACCCAATTATCGCCCGAACTCATAATTTATTTAGAATCCCACGATAAAAAAACAATAAAAAAAAGCGTTTAAATGATTTTATTTTCATGTATTTGCTGATTCGAACTAAAGAGGATCAACTCAAATCCACTTGTATACGATTATTTACAATTTCTTCTTTTTCATGAATTACAACAATGTAATGCTCGGACATGGTAATTACGAAGTTGCAAATTTTCCACGATGCAGTATAAAATGTGCGACACGATTACCATGCACGTAGGAAACAACGTCTGTCATGACTCATTCACGAAATGTGTAACGATCGTCATCATCATTCCCCAATTCATGACCTAGTACAACATTGACGGTTTGTTTTTGCGCGTGCACAAAGTTTTTCATGCCGAATTCGCTTGCTCGTGCTTTCAGCGACATGCAAAAAGGGTTCGGAGCTCTGTGGAAACTTTGTATACTCTTCAATGGTACTTAGTTTCAATGTCTAAACGAAATCCGAAGGCTAAAGAGAGATAGATGTATGAGCTAGAGGCGAGGAAGAGCCAAACAGACAGAGATAGAGAGAAGATTTTACGACGTTTTATCTACCTTGTGTCGCAGTTATCAGTAATGCCGTGGTTTGAGGCGCGCGCTTTTGTATTGTTGTGTGTAGGGGGTTTCTTATTGAGAATGTTTATGGCGAAGCGTCGACTGGGGTTTTATTGCTGGGGCGGAAATTACCTGATTTTTGCTGGTTGGATGTTGGCGGTGACAGTGGTGAAGAAATGAAATTTGATCTTTTATGAAAACTCGATTTTTTGAAAAGCTGTATAAAGCAGAGAGGGGTTTTGGGAGTTCAAATTCTTTATGAAATTCGGGTAAAATTGATTATTACTTGGTGCAGAAATAAAAAAAATGTAAATGAGATATAATAAACAGTTTAATGTAAGATAAACAAGATTGAAAATCCTTAATTTTGGTAACTCAAAAATTAGAGTGATTCTGGCTTTAGAAGAATTTTTTCTTGAATAAAATTCTTATGATGAATTTCCAATATACGCTTTTTTGACATTCGTGAAAATAGAATTTTGAAAAAATTTTTCAACCCAGAGAGCTCTTGAGAAAAATAAAAATCTAGGAAATAGCTGAAAATAAGTAAAACGTTGGATCCTAGAGCATCAAATTCTAGATATATTTAGATGAATTCATAAAAAATACCGGGGAATCTTTCTTATTATACAAACTTTGAAGAAATACTAAAAGCAATAGAAATTTCTATAGCTACTGTTTTCCAGAAGGTTTAAAACAAATACTTGAGATATATTATAGCAATTTCATCTAGAGAAATACAAGAAAATGCTACGAAATCTTGACATAAAAAAAATACGACAATAAAAAAATTATATAAAATACCTCAAATCTATGTAAAAGTGAATTTTGCGAAAAATTGTTGAAATCTATCTAAATTGAAATTTCAGAACATCGAATTTTAGTAATTTAAAATCTCAAAAATTACGAAAAATCCATAAAATTAACAAAATATCCTTCTGAATTTCAGAAATACTAAAAAGATGCGAAAATAATAGAAATCTAACAAATTAACAGAAAATAAAAATGTATTAAATAAAAAGGGGAATGATAGATAAAAAAAAAAATTAGACAAAATATGATAATATAAAAAATATAGAATTATTTAAAATCTATGTATCTATGATTCTTCAAAAAGTCTTTGAAAATCTATCTTAATTTGAATTTTAGAAGAACGAGTTTCAGAAATCTTAAATCTTAAAAACCCTATCGGCCTGCGATTTACGTTCACCAACGTTGGTGAACGTTGGGGAACGTTAGCGAACGTAAATCAAGTTTTTCATAATTCCCCGTCAAAAAATAAAGCAGAAAATAATGCTATAGGTCATTTAGGATCGCTCTGCAACTTAATCGTACAAAAAATATTAACAAATTTGAAAAAAATTAAAATCA
>JAPYZL010142733.1:0-22724 GCA_030522825.1 Platygaster orseoliae
AAAAAAAAAAAAAAAAAAAAAATCGTGATTGGAGTTTATACGCTTTATTTTATCGGCCATCGTGATATTTTAATTTTTCATGTATTTTGTACTTTTATTTAATAATTTAAAAATACATATCTGAATTCGAGCAATTTGTCGATGTTACAATCATAAGACCTTGTTATTTTGAATCTTCTATTGTTCTCAATTTCGGATCATAGAATGTAATTTTTTCATTTGTTAAAATTCAGAACAGGATTCAAATTTTTAAAATTACGTTTCATAATCAAATGAATGGAATTTGTGAAAAGTATATAATCAGATAAATTAGTATTGTACTTGAACTTATGAAATTAACTATTTGTTATTATCAATTTGATAATACAAAAAAATTTTTGTGGTTCTTAATTAATACCACTAAAAATAAAATTATATTTCTAGAAAACCGCAAATGAATCCACGAAACAATTAAAAATAATAATTACTGATAATAATCATTAAAGTAAATAAATAAAAAGACTATACTGGAAATCTTATTTTATGATATTTATTAAGATTTAGAAATCTTATTTATTACTGGACTTCTGTGTTGAGTATGTCTAAATAAAATTTTTTTATGAAAATTTTGTAAATAGCCAATTTGAAAACAAGTTTTCTTGAATTAACCAATTTTAAAAAAGAAAATTTTACAGTTCCTGAGTTTATAAATTTCAATCTTGCTTTTTTTAGAAAATAATTATATTTGAAAGATTCATCGGAATTCTTTTTCAGTATTTAACCTCTCAAATAATAATTTATAAAAATACTCATCTTCGCACAGTAAAATGTTTATTTGTTTGAAAAATTATCTACATATTGAACTTTTTTCAGACACAGAATTTATATCTTCAACGTGAACCTTTCGAAAAAAATTCTGCATCCAAGCCATTGCAAACAAATAAACCTTTGTAGTGTCAATGGTAAAATATGTAGACTGTCAAGAAATATCATTGATTTTGCAATTGCTTCAATTGAAAAATATGCCGACATCGCGAGAATCGTGATTGCCACACAAACTGTTGGATCGAGGAGCGATGCAAATAATTCACTTTTAATTGATTTACTAGACAATCCTTACGTTCTGCGTGAGAAAAAATAGACAGATTATTTTTGTTCTTATTGAAAAGTTATTCAAGTTCCAAACTATTAAGAAATAAACGGAAACGAAAATAAAATTGGTTATCTCTTTCCAGCCAAGATTTAAGCGAAAAATAATAAAACTAAATAATATGTATAAATTATCAATAACTATTCATCACTCTAATTGTATGAGGTAAAGAAAACAATTTTTTTCGTTTTCATTAATTTTTAAACGTTTAACTTTCAGAAGCATTTTTCAGAATGATCAGACTTCGGTATAAATTGATTTTTCTTATTTATTTTTCGATTAATTCTAAAATTTTTAACTGAGATTATTAATGATATACTGAGGTTCCTGAAAATAACTGATTACAAATTTATTGTTAAAAATTTTATAAATATAATGATAAAAATTTTTTATTTTAATATTTGAAATAGGAAAATTATCAGAAAAAATTTAATTCACTAAAAAAATATGCCTCTGGAGTTCTACACGTTTTAAAATAAATGAAAAAAAAAAATTTCCATTACCTCTCGTACTTGGATAAAGAAATAGTTCTCGGTATACAACAAATATTATCGAATGTTACCAACTATTTTACGCGCTAATCTTAGAATGATTGGAGTCACCTCTTTTCATTCGCAAAATATTAGCAACTTGTTTATTCAATTACTTCCAATTTTACTAAAGGAAAAAAAGGGACTATTGCTTTTAAACTAGACGAATCAAACATTGTTAGTCAGCTTAAGCAGTTCAAGGGCTATTTATATCATTATTAATAACTCAAGGCCTTTTTATGAATCTGAGATCACTGACATTAATGGTACATGCGACTCGAAGCATCATTTTTCTCTTTTTCATTCAATCATACTCGTTGAAATCGAACCTATTCTTTTTTTGTGTACAAAAAATGAAGTAAAAAATTTATATAACTTTTATTGTATAAAGTCAGTATATTACAATTATTTAAACACTTATTTAAAATTTTGTCCATATATGATTTTTCATATTCATAAAAATATGAAAACTACATGTGTAATAGTAAATTATGCTTATAAAATATTATTAATAACATAAACTATTCAAATATATAAATTTTACGTAATTAACTGCATTCTTTGCAAAACTTTTCATGAAATCAATAAATTTATATTGAGTAATTAGTTTTTATCAACAAGGTTCATAATTTCATAATACAAAACAATACTTCTTATTTATTCAAATATCCTGAACGATTTTCAAAGTTTCAAAAAATCTAGAAACGCGAGTTTACGCAAACGGTATTTTTTTACATAGAAATGACCTGTTGCATAATGTCAATCAAAATGTGAAAACTAGTCAAAATCACTTTGCATAAATTTTAAGGATCAGCCCATATAAATAACTGTTTTTTTAAAAATCATGTAACACCAGAAAATAGCATTGTATCATTGTAGAATTTTAAATCAAATTGAAAAATGTATTAAATTTTGAAAATATAGCATTCTTCTCTCTGTTTTAAAATTGATTCAGTTTAAGTAGTGTATGTTTTTCGATAAATTAACAACGCATAATCAAATGGGCAAAAATGGCATAAAGTGTTTGCTTTTTAGTGAATGAAATACAACCTGTTAATATTAAATAAATATTTAGTTTGGCACAGAAAATACATAATAAATATTTATTCATTAAATAATAAAAATACAATACCATAAAATACTTGTTTCAGACGTTATATGCAAGTATTTAAATTGATTTATAAGATAATAGTTTCATTCTTTTTTTTCCCAGTATTTATGCATTTTTAAGATTTTTTAAGAATTTTGAAGGTTTCCTATAAAGATTTCCAGGATATGTTCCAAATCGTGTAAATATTTGAGAAAATTATTTCTACACACTTTTTGAGAATTCAAAGATTTTGAGTATTTTTGTAGATTTCTATGTAGATATATAGAACTTGATGGTCTAGAAATGAAATTTCGATCAATTTTTGTAATTTTAAGAAATTTCTGTAAAAATCACAGTTACACAGATTTTGAGTATTTTATATATCTCTTTTAATTTCGTATTTTTCTAATATTTACACCATTCGAGAAATTTTTTAGTATTTTCAAGGTTCTCTACATATATTACTGTAGTATGCTATAAGATTCAAAATTATATAGATATTTAATAAAATTATTTTAAGGAATTGAAAGATTTCTAGTATTTTTGTAGATTGCTGTATTCTGTCTAAATTATGTTTACATAACAAGTATTTTATACAGCTTTTTTCTTTCTGCATTTTTTTTTGTATCTGTAAGATTTTTTATGATGTTATTAGTATATTACATTACTAGGACGATAAAATCATTTTACTTTTCTGTCCTTTTCATTGATATGCATAAATTTAGAATTTAATGTATCTAATGAAGTTAAATCACAATTAAAATTTTAGTAGATTGAAATGGAGAAAAAAAACGAGAAAAGTCATGCAAATTATGTTGCGTATATTTGGATTTTTCGCACTACAGAACAGATAAATTTTGAAACTTTCAAAATTTTAATAATCTTAGAAATAGGCATTTAACTAGAAGCCAAATTCTAGGTTTTGTGAGTAGCAGAGTTTTCAAACTTGATGTTATTTCAATTTCTAATAATTTTTCAACAATTTACTCATTGCCAAAAAGTGATGATCATCATCATCTAAAACTTCATGATTTCATTACCTGAGAATATCATGTGAATTACAGTGAACACATTTTTTCCTTTCTCTGTTAAGTTAAGTTAATGAAGTTATTATATCAATTAGTTAATGAATAATATTAAATAATTTATATTTCTTATAAAATTATTTTTTATGTGCAAAATTTTTCATTATTTATATTTCTATGTAAAATAATAAATATTTTTATATTATTATTAATAAATATTAGTATTGTGACCGTGTCTCAATTATTGAAATATTTTTGACGATGATATTAACTGAATTCTCTCTGACCACGATTTAAAAAAAATAAGAGAAAATGTACAATACTATCCTTGCAGACACCAAATATCCATGATTATTTATACTGTGATTTCAAATTTATTTTGTTAAAAAAAAATTCTTCTGAAGCCAGGGTTATCGCTATTTTTGAGTTAATCTATAGTATATAACTTTTCAAAATATCATACATAAAAATGGGAATTATGTACAGCCTGCCAAACTTGCTGCAATACTGTAGGGTTGCATTTTTTAAATCACTTTAAAAACAATTCAACAAAACTCACGAGTACAATAATGCAGTTACTCATAAACGAGACGTTTTTTTAATAGATAGCAGAAGGAAATACTTTTTAAATAAAGTTGTACGTGGAAAAATACTGAAATAAAAAAAATTTAATGACATCTTTCTTGTAATCTACTTTTACTTTTTATCGAATGAGAGCATACCTTGTGCGTGCGAAATTGAATAATATAAGGTACAGGCTTATGAGAAAAATTATCATTCATTTATTAACACACAGTAAGTTATTTTATTAAATTTTTCCTGAAAAATCAAATTGAACTGACAGTGTTTTTGGATTGTTTTGAGAAAAAAATACAAAAAACTACTAATTTCTTTAAATTTCAAAAATGAGCGTACAATAAATGCTGTAATTGATAGGCCAGTGAATAAAGACTTAATTCTTAAAAAATTAAAAAAAAAATTCCTACATCCTCCAAATTTTGTCGCGTCGCTGAGTATCAAAAAAAAATAGAACAATAAAATTTTGCAACTTGATTCAAGGTCGGCAACATTGTTCAAATCGCAAAAATATGAATTATCAAATAACTTGCCAGAAAAAAATTTAACATCGCTGCCAATTTGAAAAAGCATTAATTCCCTTTTTTGAGACATACTGCAAAATTTGCAGCAATCGGAAACTCGGGTAAGGTTGTTGATTATAATTAATTAACTAATATGTTGATAATTTTGCAAGTAAAAAATTTAACATACTTGCAAAACCACGAATCACTTGAAATTATTAATACGAATCACTGTCAATTTGCAACTTTTTTTGATGACGGCATAAGGGATTTTCAATAATTGACATTCGCAAAATCAATTTTTTTTCGAAAAAAGGACTCGAAAAAAATTAGACATGCCTCAATTTTGATTGCAAATGACTGGCCCATTGTAAGCAATGTGTCCGTCATTTTACAGCAACCTTCTAAGTTGGCAAGTTCATGTAACTTGCAAGTAATGTTAATATAAAAGTTTTGCTACAAAAAAAAAAAAATGTTACATCACTGCAAATCTTACGTCTTATTTTATGAACATAAAAAAAAGCATACCTGAATTTACAACTAAAAATGGAAAATGCACCCACATGTAAATATTTTATGGAATTTAAAGTTTGCGAAACGGCCATAAAAATTGTATAACATGCTTGCAAAATCAAAATTTACTCAAATGAAGTTTTCAGTGGATCGAAAAATTTGCAGAAAAAATTGAAATTGCAGAAAAATTGAATGAAATAAAGGAGTGCAACGCTTAAGCGTTGCAAAAACATGACTACTTTTAGTGGATAAAAAATCAACTTACACTTCGAGAATGCGATCGCCCTTGCGAACACCGGCCTTCTCGGCGGCGCCGTGCGGCAAGACAGCGCTGACATGCTGCAGTGGGGCGTAGAGCTCGCCGTTGATGCTACGGAGCTGGCCGCCCTCGCTGACTTGGCCGCGGACGTTGAACCCGAAGCCGGTCTCGGTCTTATAAATGGTGACGCAGCGCGGGCCCTGGCCCCCAGGGCACGCCGACGCCGCCATTTCCGAGTAAACACTCGTCGTCGTCGCTGACACCCGCGACGCGTTGTTATTATTGTTGTTGTTCACCATTATCGTCGCTTCACCTCGCTGCTGCTCATCATCATCCTTGACAATCTTGGCATGCTGCTGCGACTCCGATTCGCATTCTGCCATATTTTTCCTCCCTCCCTCCCAAGCACAACCACCACTCTCTCGCGCACAAATAATGCACCGTGCACACCTACCTACTCTTGTATTATCACACACCGACGCACAATAAATATCTTCATTCTTGTTGTTGTTGTTCCTGCTGTTGTATTTTGCATTATTATTGCACTTTCACTGATTTCGGAAGCATGCCTACGACCAGGAACGTTATTTTTCCTCGCATCAATTAATTTTCGTTTTTATCCACATTTTTTTGTTTACTTTTTGTGCGTTTTTCAGTTAGCACAGTTCAGAGTTCAATGAAGTTCACTACTGAACATTGCTGAACATCAATCAGCAATTCTGTTACGCAACAAAGATAAACTGATGTATGTTTCGCTTAACGCTAGAAAAAGACCGACAATCGATACTTATGACACTGAATATATATCGATTGTGTCTGGTTCGAACTATCGAACATTCGAACTAAAGAGCTCATCTTACTAACCAGCATGGCGGACTTAGAGAAAGGCGCGAAACGGCATGAGCGCTTAAAAACTAAAACTATGTGACTCGTTTTTTGTTGATTGCTCGATAATTATCAAACGCGAAAGGGTTTAATTTGCATATAATGCCCTCTAAACCAATCTCAATCGTTTTTATTAGTATATTTTATCAGTATGTGCATATATTCCTATTCCAGCTGACTTCACGGTCAATTTTTATTTATTTCATAACTAATTAATTTATAAAATCCAAATGATAAAATTAGACTTCTTATATTTTCCAAACGAAATCCAAACGATTGAAATTACTCTTTATCCGTAACACTTTTTTTTTCACCGTATACATTTGTGTTTGTTTGTGTTGGTTTGTGCAGGTTTGTGTGTTGTTGCGTGACAGGACGGCTGTTACTAGCTGATACGGATAATTTTGACAAGTGCTCAAGATTCATAATATTTTCCGATACAAAGTGAGTCGACGTGAAAATTTATTGCAATGCCCGAGGAATTACGGTTTGATGGACGAGTTGTTGTCATCACTGGCGCCGGAGCAGGTTTAAAATTGTTTTTCATATTTCTAAAGAGTTTTAAAAAAAGTTGGAATCTTTCTTTAAATTTAACAGTTAATATTTTCGATCTAATATAATTCTACGCCTGTGTTTTTAAAAAATTTTTCAAATGTATAAAAAAAATATAATAATCAATACTCTATCGAATAAAAAAAATTAACTCTAAGAAAAATCAAAATATATTTAATAATGAATTTTACTGGAATAAAATATATTATCTGAGAAGGAAATATTTGCATTTTAATTAATTTTTTATAGTTTTCAATTTATCGAACATGATAATTTTCAACAATTTATTACAATATAAATACTCTCCACAGTACAAAGTCCTGGAGATAAGATAATCATTGATACATATTCAACGCCCCAAAAAAACTGGAATCATTCATTAGCATTTCGATCAATGATTCTAATGTCAGTTTTTATGCAATTTTATTTAAGGGGGACTTGCTCCTTGTTGAGCGATTTTCGAGCGTATATTTAGAAATTTATTGTAAACGAACCATTGACTCTTTTTGAATAAGTTTTTGTTTTTTTATATTGAGTAAGAACAAATGTTTAACATATGTTTTTTACAGTGTTGTGTCAACCATGTTAATAACCTCCAGATGACCTTGAATGTGCCTCTAAAACGTAGGTGCGCACGATTCCGTTTGTATAAAGAATCCAAAATACACAAATTTTTTTTAAATTAATTTTCATTATGTTGGCTATCGTTTGATCGAAGCGTTTTTTATTATTCAAATTTTTTTCAAAATGGCGTGTGTAAACAAAAAAAGAACAGAATTTCCATATTTTTCTTTTATTGTTATAATCTGTAAAATGAAACTAATTATAATTTTTAAAAACCGCTCGATCAAACGATAGCCAAGATAATGTAAGTTAAAAAAAAATTTTTTTGTGTTTTGGATTCTTCATACGAACAGAATCGTGCGCACCAATGTTTTAGAGGAGGGACATTCAAAGTTATCTAGAGGTTACTAACATGGTTGACAAAACACTGTCAAAAACATATGTTAAACATTTGTTCTTACTCAATACAAAAAAACAAAAAAACTTATTAAAAAAACGTCAGTGGTTCTTTCACAATAAATTTCTAAATATACGCTGGAAAATCGCTCAACAAGGAGCAAGTCCCCCTTAATACGATTTGATCCTATAACTTAACTAGGAATATTTTGGAAATAAAATATGTTTTGGAAAAATCCTGTTTTTCTGAGATTATATAATTTACAAGGGTGGATCACATAAATTTTTCTTGAAATATTGTTAAAGGAAAATGTTCAACAACAAAAAACATGTTCAAAACCATATAAGAAATTACCTTGTTATGGTATAGCTTTTTCTAAAACCAAATAATATTCAAACTTATAAGTTTATAGTGAAAACGTATAAATTTTCAATTTTTCATAAGTTTATGAGAAAATGTATAGAAATTTCAGAAACTTTAAAGGCTCATATAAAAAAATTACAGGTTTTCCAAATTATTATTAGAAAATTATTATACTATTAAGTTATTATTATTTGAAAATTATTATAAATTTTTATTTTTTAAATTATAAGTGTTTTTGTTTTTTAAGGCAAAATACTTATAAGTTTGCAAAATTTCTATACATTTTTTTATGGACTCATGTGAAATTTAAAAAATTTACACGTTTTTATGGCAAAATTATAAGTTTTCATTTTCATAGTGACTTACAATTCTAAGCTTCGATATTGTAATAATAATTATTACATTTATGATGATTATAAATGTAATAAACAATTGTGAGATTAACATAATTAATAAAAATGTAATGAAATAAAATAAAATGTCATAAATATTGTTAAAAAAAACTTAATTCATTATTAACATAATATTATTACATTTATAATAATTACACTTCTAAGTTTTCATGAACTTAATTTTTCGCACTTTTTTAGGGTATAATTTCAATGAAAACATTTTTGTATTCTAATAAATTGAAATAATAAATAGCGATCTTGACCCTTGGATCTTCTACCTTTTTTTGCGGTGTCGCCTGACACATTAACATTGAGAATGACGGTGTAAAAACTTTATTTCTGAATACCTGTTGAACTTGCGAATTAAAGAAATTTTCTCTTCAATTCGAAACTGGAGATTCCAATGAAATCAATTTTAAAATTCATGTCTAATGAAAAGTAAATGGAAAAATCTTTGATTTTCTACGTAAGAAAATTCTTCTTAAAAAGTTACTTTTTAAATTCCAATGAGGAAAGTTTTTATGCTCACGTTTAACGCGAATGAAGCGGGAAAATGCCGGCTTTCAAATGAAAAAATTACCTTGAAAGATTCGCACTTGAAATTTTAATACAACAAATTATTTCATCTGGATCCAATGGAAAAGGAATGAAAATATTTTAGATCGAATGTAAAATGTTTGTAACGTTTTTCTACTTAATGGCAAATTTCTATAATTGTTTTATACTTGAGTAGTAAAAATCTTGTAAATCTCTAAAAAACGCTATAAAATTTATAAACTTTGTTTAACTCGATGGAAAAAATGCAAGTTTTCCCCAAGCTTCAATTACGTTATTATTCGATAAATAATAATTCGTTTAGAATATAAAATTATATATTCCTTTATCAATTGGAAGGAACATACAAATTTATATTATTTATAATAGCTTATAATGAAATAGATGTCAAAATACATAATGAATTTCCAATGATGTGAAAAAGAAATACTTTTTTTATTCTCATGAATATTTATGTATATTCCATAATATTTATACTCTCGATTGTAAGTTTATTGCAATGAAGTATGAAAATTTTTGACTCAAGTTGCAAACTGATAATCTGATTACCATGCTCGCCTTTGGCCTTGTGCTGCAACTTTTAAATGCCTTCAATACACTTTTCCTTTTCAGTTGAGGAATATAGTTTTTTTACTACAGCTGCAACAGTTGACAATTTCTATAGAAATTGAGCAACATTTCTTATTTTTCTTTTTATGTAATGTATAACTTTTAATATTCAGATAATGAATATTATATTGATAATTATTGTCTTTCGTTTTCGTTTTATTTTAAAGTGTAAAACATTAATAAATTTAAGCAAATGCATAAATCAAAAATAATATTATGTTAAATAAAATTTGTGTTTTCATGATTGAAAAAGTTGTATTTGAAAAATTTCTCACTTTTAAGATTCAAGAAAAATTTGTTCGTTTTGAAAAAGAAAAGGCTCAAGTTTCTAGTTTATTACAAAGTTATAATTCTTGTTTTGGATTCACGTAAAATATAACATTTTTGACATGCCTATTTGTAATTTTAAAATATTGTTTGTATTTCCTCATCAGAAAGCATGAAAAGTTATTGTTCTTTAGGATTTGTAATTTTATGAATTTTTTTTTCGAGTCACTAGATACCTAAACATGAATATTTTTTTTACAGTTAAAAATATCTAATTAATTTTTTACATGTGGAAAAGCCCGCAGTTATAGCTGGTTTTTCATTAAAAAAAAAGTAGTACAAGTGAAATTTAAATACAAACTTTTTATCTTTTATCAAAATAAACTACGTTTCCAGTATCTATTAATTTATGAATCATCTAATATATTAATTTCTAATAAATTATTCCAAATTTATTTATAAAACTCACTATCTTCTAATTCGTCAATATATATCATTATAATTAAAGGTTTGGGAAGAGCCTACGCTTTGCTTTTTGCATCTCGAGGAGCGAGCGTCGTTGTTAATGATTTAGGGGGAGGGAGGCACGGAGAAGGCGACGGCAGTTCGAAAATAGCAGATTCTGTTGTTCAAGAAATTCGAAAAAATGGTAAATAATCATAGGGAAACACGCCGAATGAATTTATTAATTATTTTAATCTTGTAAATATTTATTTTCCAAATATATCAGGAGGAAAAGCAGTCGCGAATTACGATTCGGTACTCGATGGAGACAAAATTATTAAAACTGCAATTGATGCTTTTGGAAGAATCGACGTGGTCGTTAACAATGCTGGAATTTTACGCGACAAATCTTTCCTTAAAATGACGGAAAAGGAATGGGGTAATTCAAAAATCCCAAAAGTCAAATTTGAATTTTAAACTAGAGTAAAAAAACTTATCATGAAATCTGATTGCGAATATCATTTTAATTGAATTTGACTTTTACTGTATGAAAAACGAAGAAAATTTTCATTAATCGTAAAAAACAAATTAATAATTGTCTGCAGACTTGATTCAAGACGTGCACGTAAAAGGCGCCGTGAAAACGACGCAAGCGGCTTGGCCGTACCTTCGCAAACAAAATTATGGGCGCGTAATTATGACATGCAGCAACAGTGGTCTCTGCGGCAATTTTGGCCAGGCGAATTATTCTTCCGCCAAAATGGCACTTGTTGGCTTGGCTAACACTCTGGCCCTGGAAGGAATCAGAAACAACATTCACACCAACGTAATTGTGCCCACTGCAGCGTCTAGACTCACCGAAGATATTCTCCCACCAGGTTAGTAATCATTCAAATGTTACGAAATTCATGATATTTTACAATCTTTATTTGCATTTTATACCGTACACGAATAAGATTATTAATTTATAAATACTTGTACGAGTGTTGAATGAATATTTATTTTGTATTTACTATCAGGGACGGGAATCTAAATGAAAAATATTGATACATAGGAAAGAAAAAATTGATATACCGATGTATTTGATATATTTTTATAGATATTTCAGTTCATAGATTTATCGTACTTTTAGTATTTTTCCTATTTTCTCAGTACTCCTATAATTTGAAGAGTTTTCTGGTATTTTTATGAAGTAATTTGTTGATATCTAGAATTTTATCAAAGAAAATTCAAACTTCAAAAATATTTAGTATTTTTACAGATTTCTTTATTAATCTTATTTACCTGAATTTTTAGAAATATTTATTTATTTAATTATTTATTATATTATTTGACAACTATTTCTTTATTTAACTATTCGTTAGAAGTATTTTTAGAACATTTAGAATTTTCCAGTAATTATCAAATTTGTATGATTTTCTAGTATTTTTATAGATTTATAGTTCTTTTAGTATTTTCCATAATTTTTTAGTATTGAAACGGTTTGAAGGATTTTTCGGTATTTTTATGAATTGTAAATATTTCTAGAATAAGACGCTCTCGTAAAATAAAGTTGTAGATTTTTTGTATTTATAAAATGTTGTAGGATTTCTTGGTTTTTTTTCGAGATATCTCTTTAGACTTATAGAATGTCATTTTTTGGAATTCATAGTTAGAAACATTTCAATTATTTCTATATACATATTTTCAGAGAACATTGTAGATGTAAACGACTTTTATTAATTTGTGTATTTTTTAAGGATTTACATGATGTGAAGAATTCTTTTACATATTTATGGAATTCAATGCTCTAGGAAAAATTTTTTTATTTATTCCGAGAATTTTCATAAACTTACGAAGAAATTCAATCAATCTTTGAATATTCATTAAAATTCTAGTAGGTATTTTTATTTTTCATTGTTTTTTTTGTATCTTGCAAATTTCGCTTGATTTTTTAGAAGATTTGAAGATTTTGAAAATTTTTATATACTTCGAAAATTTAATGCTCTAAGAATCAAAGTTTAAATCAATTTAAGGCTTTTAATAGTTTTAAAAAAATATAAGAAGCATTTATATAAGTATTCTTTTAAGTCTAGAATTCGCATTTTTTTTGTTTTTTGTATTTATTGAATTTCGTAAGATTTTAATGCCAATTCGAAGATTATTAGTATTTTATATGGGTTTAGAGAATTCTATGCTCTAGACTCTAAAGTTTCGTGAACTTTTAGTTTATTTATTAATTGTTCACAGAAGAATTCCTAGTATTTCATAGATTTTTTGATATACTATAAACAAAATTTCTATTAATCGAATTTATAGTATTGATTCCACATTGTAAATTCATTTTATAAAAGAAAATAATGAGAATATTGTTCTGAAAGAATTTTCACGTCTGTTGAATACTTCTGCAGGAAAATATAATTGCATGCAAATATATTTTTGAAACTGACAACTAATGTTCCAACCATGATATTTTGGAAGTTATAAAATTTTGAAAAGAAGAATAAAAACGATGTTAGAAGAAATCACTAGCGTAAATATTTAATATTTGAGTAAATTAAAAAATAATGTGAAAACGAAAATTTTAAAAAGTAAAAAGTAGTTTATATGCAAACATCTCTGGAAATTTCGTATTTTGCATATTATGAATGTGCATACACTGAATCTAAATTCACTAGAAAAAAAATTGATTTGAAGTTGAATTAGAAACTTTATGAAAATGAAGATTTATAGAATGACATCAAAAATTGAAGATTTAGTTTTCACTAGATATTTGAAAACCTTGAGTTTAAGGGTGTCCTTAATCATATGAAAAAATGTTGATTCTGCATCTTTTTTCAGTTAGTTGAAATTTATTGCAGATTTCTTCCAACAATTGAAACCAGAGCTCATTGCTCCTGTCGTTGCTTGGTTGTGCCATGAAGAGTGTCAAGACAATGGCACTATCATCGATTCTGCAATTGGTTGGGCAGGGAAATGTAATTTTACATTACTTTCTTTTTGCACAAAATTTTCCGATGTCCGTGCAATTACAAGGAAGAGAAATGATTATAAAACTTTCCTTTTATTCAAGTTATAAATCATACTTGTATTCAAAAACTGGATCATTTTCCATGTTACCTTCAAAAGTAAACAATGCCAACCGCAAAAAGTTATTTACTATTGAGAATTATGATGAATCCAGCAGCAATATATAATTATTTAAATATGCCTTAAACTAAGCACAATATTATTTAAAAGGTCACATAGTTCGTTCTCCTGGTTGCGTTTTGCGAACCAGTCCTGAAGAAATGGTAACAATAGAAGCTGTAAAATCCAAATGGTCTGCTGTCACCGACATGTCCAAAGCCAGGCGTCTGGATTCTCTCGAAGTATTTTTTCAAACCCCGAACTTTTTTTAAATTTTTTTAAAAGCATATTAAATAACCTATTTCCGTTTTATGTATCAGGAAGTAACTGGAAAATTGATGAGTGTCGAGGATTTGGAAAAAAATGGGCCAGAAGTGAGTGCGAAACGTTTTGTTTCAAGATGCATTTTGTGTGAAAAAACTAAAGTGAATAATTATTTTTTGTTCACAGAATACCCACCGAGTCAATTACAATTTCCGCGATGTCATTCTCTACGCTCTTGGAGGTATTGACTTTTTTCGAATTGAATTTATCGTTAGTAAGATTTTTGTTTACGATCAAAAAATTTTTTTTCAGTTGGAGCAACAATTGAAGAACCTACGGATATGCAATATTTGTATGAAAATCACGAGAATTTTTCCGTTCTGCCAACTTTTTATGTAACTTTTGGAGTTTCGGGCGCCATGACTTCGTCGGCTTTCATGGGTGCCATTGCTAATATGGACATTGATCCGACTAGAGTAAGACGATTTTTATTGACGTGGGAATATTTTTTACAGAATGTGGTTAAAAATTGACAAGAAATATGGGAAACGAAAAATGAATAAAAAATATTTTCTTTTTATCTTGTTTCCTATACCTGAAAAGTAGGATCGAAAAATATTTGTTGCGTGTTCTTCATTTAGGTTTTGCATGGTGAGCAATATCTAGAACTGCACAAATCACTTCCTACTGAAGCTGAAGTGGAAAACCACTTCACTATTCAGGAAGTGATGGACAAAGGAAAAGCAGCTTTGATTTTGATAAAATGTACGTATCTTTAAAAAATGACATGAACCGTTTTCCCTCTCACTTGCACGAGCACATTTTTTGAAATAAATTTTCTGGAAACCATAAGTCAAAATTGAAACTCAATCGTTGAATTTTCTATGAAAATTCTAGAATGGTTTTTTATTTTCACGACATTGTTGTAAGTAATCTAAAATTCATGATTTTTCAATGCGAACAACAAATGTTTTTTTGTAGGCGAAGCGGTGGATTGTCAGAGCGGAGAAAAAATTGCAACAAGTCAAATGTCAATTTTTGTGATCGGAGCTGGGGGAACTCAAGGTCCCAGGACTTCCTCCCATGTGATACCAACAATTGAGCCACCTAATCGCGCGCCAGATTCAATGGTCACTCAGCGTACAAGCATCGACCAGGTCGGTAAAGAACGCTTTAAATTGCGCGAGTCATTCTGCTATTACATGTTCAACTTGAAAAATAAAAGAAAAAACATCGGTGCATCAGGGCAGTCGAACGACAATTCGGATCTCGAACTTTCTGATCACGGGCTCATTTACATAAAAAGGAGAGAAAATCATAATGTCCTGAATCGATAATTTTGAATTTATTAATAAAAATAATTAAATATAGAATCACTTTGTTTATTACGGAAATTTTAAAAGCATGTGCTTCAAGATATTATTGGTTAAGAATCAAAATACTTCAGGATTTAAATAGTATGAACCCGATTTTCATGTGCATGAATTTGGTCCAAGAGGATTTGGACAAGTCTGAAAATTTGTTGTATTTTCGTAGATTTTTGAAAGAATCTTATTTAACTGGATTTTGAGTATTTTTAGAACTTTAGGAATTTTTCAGTATTTATTAAATTTGTATGATTTTCTAGTATTTTTATAGATTTATAGTTTTTTTAGTATTTTTCGTAATTTTTCAGTTTTTAAACGGTTTGAAGGATTTTGAGGTATTTTTATGAATTGTTAATATTTCTAGAATAAGATGCTCTCGTTATAAAAAATTGTAGGTTTTTCGTATTTATAAAATGTTGTAGGATTTTTTGGTTTTTTATCTTTTTATACTTCTAGAATGTGATTTTTTGGAATTCAAAGTTGGAAACATTTCAATAATTTCTTTTTACATATTTTTTAGAGAACATTGTAGATGTAAACGACTTCAAGTAATTTGTTTTTTTTTTTTTTTAAGGATTTATACGATTTGAACGATTCTTTTACGTATTTATGGATGTCGTTATAAATTTCTGAAATTCAATGCTCTAGGAATTGAAATTTTAATGATTCTGAGAATTTTGATACTCTCACGAAGAAATTCAATGAATCTTTGAATATTCGTTGAAATTCTAATATTTTTACTTTTCATTGTTTTTTTTGTATCTTGCAAATTTTGCTTCATTTTCTAGAAGATTTGAAGATTATAAAATTTTTTATAGATTTCGAAAATTCAATACTCTAAATATCAAAGTTTAAATCGATTTCAGGATTTTAATAGAGTTTTAAAAAAATATAAGAAGTATTTATACGTATTTTTTGATGTCTAGTGTTTTCATTACTTTTTTTTGTTTTTGTATTTATTGAATTTCGTAAGATTTTAATGCAAATTCGAAGATTATTTGTTGATTTATATGGTATTGAATTATTTATATCGTAGATTTATATAGTATGAACCTGATTTTCATGTGCCTGAAGTTCCGAACGTTTATGAAATAAACGAACATGGAAAATACTTTAGAAACATTGGATAATTTTTGTTTAATATCAAGAATTATTTATTTTTATAACTATGGAAAGTTATGTGAATAGTTTTTACTGTTTTCGTTTATTATTTAACGTTTGGGATGTCAGGCACATCGATTTTCCAAATTTTAGGTATTGAAAAAATTAAAGTTTTGGTGATTTCAACCTATGTAAAAACCTTTACAGAATTCTATATTTTATAAGGTTTTTACAAGGATCGTGTTAATAATTTTTCAATGTTCCGGCAATTGAAAATATGAATAATAAAATTAAAAAACTGGAAAACCTTAAGTTTATAATTTGAGATTGATTACTTTAGATCAGAACACTCAATATAAAATATCTTAGAAACTTACATTATTGCTAATATACTTTCAAAAACGCAAAATCTAGGAATTTTGATTTTTAAAAATTCAAAAATGTAAATTTCTACGTTAAAAAAATTTAACAATCAAAAATAGAAGAACATACTTTTTTGGATGTTAATTTTTCTTTATTATTCACTGAGTTAAAAATTTTTTTGATTTTGATTTTTCTTGTTCTTCTAGCCAAATAAAATTAGAACTCTTTTAAAGGGAAAATTAATTTAAAGATTAAGAGAATTTTAATTTTTAAAATTGAGTGAAATTGATTCATTAAAAGTCTTTACGACCCTGTGACAAATTTGTTATATTAACTCTCGTGTAATATTAAAAATCTGTCACATTTGTTTCGTTTTTTAGGCAATCCTTTACAGATTAAGCGGAGATTTGAACCCATTGCACGCAGATCCAAATATTGCGAGTTTGGCTGGTTTTGAGAAGCCCATTTTGCACGGCCTTTGCACTTTCGGATTCGCAACACGTCACGTGTTGAGAACTTATGCCGCCGGCAGGCCCGAGCTCTTCAAAGCTATTAAGGTTCAAAGTCCGATTTGCTTTACATAATAAGCGTTTACTCATAGGCTGTGCTGTGATCTGACGATGTATTAACAATTTCGGTGTCACGTTCATCTTTTCGGTCTTGAAATATCAGTTTCACCAACAATAAGTACATTTTCGCAGTGTTCAAACATTCAGAACATTAAGGTAAAAAATTTTTTAAAAACAAAGTCTAAAAGTTAATGTCGAAAAACTTAACCAAAAAACGCTTATATAAAGGATTTCGAGAATTTTCATAATTTCATTTTTTTTGTTGTTATTTTTGTTGTTTACTCCTTTATTTACATATTTTGTTGCAAGTTTTATTTTATAAATTATAATTAATCTTTTTTACAGTCTTACAAGAGATGATTGAAAAGAATGAAATAATATGAAAAAATCATAATTTTGATAAAATAATACGCTTCAATGATAAAAACATAATTTATTGATTTATTTATTTAAAATCCACGGGATTAGCCTATTTACATAAAATGTAATACAGACTCAAGCGCATAAGTAGAGATGAAAACATTAAAAAACAACAATGAAAATAAAAAAAAAAGGAAGAAAAACAGTGTAGTACTGAACTAAAAAAAAAGTATTTGAAAATGAAACGAGTTTTATAACACAAATTACACAAAATAACTACAATCGCTTGATGGAATTTTATTGCAGCAAGAATTGAGCTAAATTTTGAAATTATATAGTACTAATTATTGAAAAATTATTACAATATATGATTTTTTGTTCTGTATTAAGTTCTTTTCTTTTATTTGCTTTTTGTCTTTTTTGAGACCACATGAATCGATGAAAAAGAACTGTTTTTTGAATTTTGACTGTTTTTTCGTTTATGTTCCCGCAATAAATTTGCAAATCACATTATCACGCTATTCGTTTTCTGAACATTTGTGAAATTTTTTTCCAGACTAGATTTGTGAAGCCTGTTTTACCGGGGCAAACACTTTGCACTCATATGTGGCGTGAAGGAAACCGAATTCATTTCAAAACTTTGGTTCAGGAAACGAACACTCCAGTTATATCAGGTTATTATCATTTACAATGCTTCCAATTAAAATCGATATTTGTTAATAAAAAATGTGTTCGCTTTTTTCATGTTGTCATTCATTATAAAAAATTGTAACAGGTGCCTACATCGATCTAAAAGAAGTCGTTATGCCAGCTTCCATGAAAAATCTTGTCTCTGCTCAAGAACCTCTAGGAAGTGATGCAGTTTTTGCTCAAATTTCGGATTACGTAAAAACTCATGCGAACGAAGTCAAAAAAATTAATGGCATTTTTGCCTACAATGTGACGTGCAATGGAGAACCCAAGGCTCAATGGAGTGAGTAGAAAAGTACTAATTAAATTATTAATCATATCATAAGGAGGTGTTGAGACAAAATTTTCCAAATAACACTTGAATTGGTTTGGCCTGATAAAAAATAACAGTAAATTTTTTGTATTTTCAGCTCTTGATCTGAAAAAAGGAGAAGTTTACAGAGGCGAACCAAAGTCAAAGGCAGATACAACACTCACGATCGAAGACAAGGATATGATAGAAATGGTAAGTAATAATTTGTTTACATGAAAATTTTTAATTAATTTTTGTTCACGTTAGGACTTGCGTAAATATAAACAATAATTTATCATATAACAATATTTCAGTTTTTTTTTTAATTTGTAGTCTTTTATAGAAATCAATGTATAAACATTATGTAAAACATCAAACATATGATACTTTAATTTTTAAAACTCGGATTATATTGACTCGAAAAATATTTTTTCTGTAGGCTCTAGGAAAATTGAACCCACAAGTTGCGTTTATGAAAGGGAAATTGAAAATCAAAGGAAATATCATGTTGACGCAGAAATTAAAAGCTTTGATGGATGCAAACAAACCAAAGCTTTAAAGTGGCAAAATATTTTTACTCAAAAGCAAAAAACTTATATTACATCGTTGGTGAAAGTGCGCTATATACATTATTACAAAATATTATTGTTCTGTAAATACGGTTTGGTTAAACGTTTATATTTTTACATGTATCGAATAGTTGAATGTAATATTATTTTTTTATTAAATTTGGGATATTGCTGTTAATATGTAAGCGTATGTAGTCATTTATTATAATATATAGTTGAGTCTTTCAGCAAATGGTGTAGGCAAAAGGAAGTTTTGGGGGCTTGAAGTTCTCTATGAATTTGGGTAAAATTTATGATTGTATAAAGTAAAGGAAGTGTAAATATTATAAAAAAACACACACGCAAAAATCCATAATTACATATATGTAAATGTATAATACATAAAATATAAAGAATAAATATTATAATATATAATAAAAATATATATTATTTTTATTTTTTTTAAATATATTTATTAATGTATATATTAAAAAAAATTATATATAATAGTAATATAAAAAATACATAAAAATAAAATATATGTATAAATGTTGATGAAAAATTATAAGAATAACGGACTCTATGAAAAACTTTACTGGCCCGTAACCAGGCGAGTGCTAGGGGATGCTCAGCCCCCCCTGAAAAAATTTGCGCCTCCCCCCCCCCCGGAAAATACATGATCCTGTAGAAAATCATATTTATTAGTAAGATCCAAGGTCAGATCCAAAGTGCCAATTTCCTTTTTCGCACCTTTCTGAGCAGAAATGTAACCTGAGATCTGACTTACAAAATTTTTTTGTTATTTGTTCATAAATTTTTCATTTTACAAATTCTTTGCAAAGTTAATTTACTTAGAGAAAATTTTGTAAACGAACTTTAGAGATCTGACTTACTATCCTAAGAATTTGACACGATTTATCTAATTTTATTGATTAAAACTATTGTACATATAACAAAGTATACAATACATGAAAGGTAATTTTTTCTTTTAGCTAAACCTTTTGATAGTTATTTATTAAATTATTTGTAATAATGCATGCAAAAAATTTTACAGGACAGATCTGAGCTCAGATCTGAAATGCGAAAACGATGAAATTATCACTCCAGATCTGAGGTTTTGTAACTTAAATAACTAACTTTAACTGACTAACTTTTGCCATAGTTTGTACTAAAAACGTACAAATTCTGTATGAATATAATCGGGAGCTAGAGCCAAATAATGCCTGCTCTTCAATATAATTTCGTTAACTTCAATTAACCAAAATTGTTTATTTAAATATTATCAACTACTCTAGAAAAAAAATTAAAAAAGTAGAATATGTTTCAAATAGTACTTTTTTTATTTTATTTTATTTATTTATTTTACTTTCAATTTTACGTTTTTCTCGCTTCCAATATTAAAATTTAATTTTTTTAACTAAAATCGAATCATTATTTTTGATTTATTTTTTAATTTGAGAACTTAACGATCCCAAAATACTACCAAAAAGGTTCATTTTTCATGTTCCAGGGACGAAATAGTTATTTACGTAATCGGGAGCCAGAACCAATTTTGACGAAGTCGTACGTTTTTGCCCGAGACGGAGGCGAGAGTCAAAATAGGCGAAGCCAAAATTGGCGATAGCTCACGATTGCGAACGTAATTTTTCATCACAATAGCCTCAAAGTTACGTCTAAATGTCAGTTTTGAGGTTAGAGTGATGGAAAATATGTTTATTCACAATTTGCTAGTAATCGGATATTTGAACGTGAATTACTAGCGAACTGTGAATAAAATATCGTACTGTGAGTTTTGGAAATTGCCTATTTTGCGATTACAGCCCTCGGCTTCGCCTCGGGCTGCAAACTTCCGTTTCGCCAAAACCGACATTTCCAAAACTCGCAGTAATATACTATTCCTTCTCTATAATTTTTTATCTTGATGATGGGTTTACAGAAGTACGTTTTTTCGAATTTTAGGATTTTGAATTAATACATGTAATATACTTAACCTTTTGTGTCCGAGAGCGTTTGCATAAAAACCTGGACTGCTGTTTTTATTTTTGTATGAAATATTATTGAAATTCGATTTTTGTAATTTTCAAGTCAATAAGGTTCAGATTATTTTTTCAAACTTTTTATACTTTCAATTATGCATCCAGCTTGTAGGATTTTCCGATATTGCTATCGATTTCTTTACAACTTTCTAGAATCTCTGTCGTATACATGCTCTAGGATTTGAAATTTTATAAATTTTTGAGGATATTGTATAAACATTTACAGTTTCTAGAACATTTTTCGTATATGACTCACATTTTTCATTCTTCGTAAAAATTTGAAGGTTTTTCAATATTTTCATGGATTTTTAGTATTTCCGTTATGAACAAATGATTAGAGAAAAGCACATCACTATGGGGCTACTACACAGAAATAAGCATGTATTATACCCAAAAGTTTCTTTGGATTGTCTGTAGAGACACTATAGTAATTTTGTTGCGTGTAGTTATTTTATACAAGAGTTTTTGGTATTGCTATATGTACGCTTTTTAGAATTCGATACTTCAAAAAATTACTTTTTTCATAATTTGCATAATTCAAAACACTGTCTTGTATTTTGATGAAATTATATAAATTCAAAGAATTTCAAGCTTAAACGTTCATTGTTCAGTTTTTTTAGTTTTTGAGCATTTTCATAAATTCTCATTTCCATTGATAATTTACTGGGGTCGAACATTTTTTTATATTTTGATTTTTTACGTTTTTTTGACCAAACATTTATGTAAGAACTAATCATGAATTAAATAATTAAATTAAAAAAAATTGTGTCATGAACCCAGGATAAATGTTTGAGTTATTAAGTTCATAAAATATAAATTTTGTTCAACTTCAAGTACTTACGTGATAAATGTCCTCTGGATTTTAGCTTGTAAATTATCTAAAAACTTCACTTGTTGAATGATTCATGATATTCTTTATCATTAACATTTTCAAGGATTTTTTTAATTTTGATTTTTATTAATTATATTATACCTTTTATATTTTGACATGCAATTGATAATCATGATTTCAGAAAGCATATAATTATTATGATAACTTATTTGTGATCATACGTGAAAAATTTATATAATAAACGTAATGTACAATAAATGTGCATTATCGAAGTTAATGCGCACATTTTTTCCTGTTGCCCAAACACTCGGAAAAAGTTTCTGAAACATTCTGAAATCTTCACAGGACATTCTAGTAACTAGAAAAATATTTTAAATGAAATTCTATTATTTATAGTGTTCCAAAATTTTTCAGAAATTTATAGAATCGCCGAACGTTATTTTGAACATATGTGACTTGGAATCAGGAAAGGAGGTTAACAGTCGTCTGCCGTAAGGGCTATTTTCGATCATCTTTTTTTCGACCCATTCTCTCCAAATAC
>JAPYZL010142741.1:0-15135 GCA_030522825.1 Platygaster orseoliae
CAGCTGATCACAGCGTGGGAGAAGTACGTACTTCTCCCACGGTTTAGTGTAAAATAAGAACTTTCACGTCAACAGTAAGGTAATTCATCATTTCTCTAATTCTCAGCAGGGGTCCGAAATTACATATTCCTTGCGGGAGTTGAATAAAAATTATTATTTTATTAGAAATAGGAATCTGCACACAAGCTTTACGAAATAGTTTGATATACATCGTATTATTCGTTTTTTCGTAACAGAATTAGGCATTTTTATTAACAATTTTATTTATCTTGAACTGCAACATTTTTTTTCCGTTTTCTTTATCTTCTACTTTTTTTTTAAGATTCTCAATGTGCGGGTGGAATTTGGATTCGAAATATTTTTATCTTTAGGATTATATATTATAAATTTAGACAGGAATTCATAGGAATACCAAAAAGTATTTCGAATCATAAACCAACTATAAAGAAATACTAAACGTATTAGAATTCTGTAAAGAACTGATTTCTGAAAAATCTGAACAAATACGTATGATGTATAGAATTTGGAATTCTAGACCATTGAATTCTGAAAAAATGTATATGAAATTCTATAAAAATACTAGAAATCCATGTGAGTACTATAAAACGTTACTAAATATTATAAATTCTGTAAAAAGTACGAAAACATAAAAAATCTATTAAATATTAAAAATCTGAGTTGATCTAATTTTCCCAAACATCTTTAAAAATACTGGAAAATTACTGGAATTAAAATTCTAGAAATATATATAGCAATCTACAGATAAATTAGAAATCCATTAAAATACTAGAAACTTGAAATCGTTGTAAGTTTTAATATTTTAGCATTCAATTCTAGAAATCTGAATAGTGAATCATAGATATACAAGAAATCTATGAAATACCAAAAAACACTATACAATTGTATGAATATGTAACATAAAATACAGATTTCAAAAATTCGTGAAATACTTGAATAAATATTTTCTTCGGTATTTCATGATTTTTAAACTTTGACGATCTGGTTTCAGTACCAAGATTTGTCAATTTTACGAATTTCGAAGTTTTTAAGTTATATAAATTTTGAAGTCCAGAGTCAAACATTTTTAATTATACTCAATATAATGGAAGTCGATTTTTGTGATTTTGAAGTCACTGTTGTAATAATTTTGTATTTTTATTATATTTAGTATTTTTTTATATCTTCATTATGTAAGCAACTTGAAGTGTTTTCTGATTTTCTGAATTTCTATATAGCTTTTTGAAATTCGATGTTCTAAGAATCAAAGTGTTCTAAATTTTTTTAATATTTTTAAGAAAATAATATCGAGATAGATTTCAAAAAAAATGTTTGTCGAGAAACTTTTTTCTGCCTACGCCTTTGATTTCTACAAAATCATGTGATGAAGAATCTAAAAGTTCATAAAAATTTTGATCTTGAAATTTTTTTTTCGTACGATACGGAAGTGCTCATTTTTCGGTTTCGAAAGAGTATTAGAGTATTGCTGGCAAATTTTTTCATTTGGAAATTCATGAAGTCATGTCATTACTTACTATAATAATTTTTATTGACCCATAAATGCATTAAGGGATTATATACAAAGTTGAGGCGAAAAAAAGGAGCTAAGTTCGAGATTTTTTTTCAAGGGTTTTATACCAATTTTATTTAAAAAAGCAAAAGACTAATTCTTGGTGGTAGTATCTAGGAAAAAAAACAAGTTGAATTATAAAAAAATATTTAAAATTGTCGGAGTTCTGGCCCTTTTCCCGAAACGCGTTAGTTTTTGCAAATGTTTGCGATTATCACTCTCCAAAGCGAACAGCTTAACTGAAACCAAAAAAGTAAAAAAAATAATAAAAGAAAAATGTATTCTGGTGTACCTGAACGATTCTTTTTTCATCTGAAAATTGTTTATTCTTCGTTATAATTTTTTGTTTGAAATTTTGAACACCTCGAAAGTCGATTTTTTTTTCATGGCTTTTGTATTAGAAGAATTTTTTTTTTTTGGAATCCGTATCGTTCAAGTACACCACAATACATTTTTCTTTTATAATTTTTTTACTTTTTTGGCTTCTGTTAAGCTGTTCGCTTTGGAGAGTGATCACTGCAAACCTCTGCAAAAAAACGCGTTTCGGGAAAAGAGCCACAACTCCGACAATTTTTAATATTTTTTTATAATTCAACTTGTTTTTTTTTCTTGGATACTACTACCAAGAATTAAAGAATTAGTCTTTTGCTTTTTCAAATAAAATTGGCATAAAACCCTTGGAAAAAATCACGAACTTAGCTCACTTTTTCGCTTCAACTTTGTATATAACCCCTTAAATAACTGATGAATGAAGTTTTATCGTAAATATTCACGGAAAATATTTTTGTAGTTCCATTGTAAATAATAAATGAAATATTTCAGATTTTTCGCAAATATTTTGCTTAGACATGTCAAATTTTTGTTTGTGTATATGTGCAGGGAGAGATGATAGATCGCATAGAGTACCACGTAGAGCACGCGGTGGATTATGTGCAAACGGCTACGCAGGACACCAAAAAAGCCCTCAAGTACCAAAGCAAAGCACGACGGGTAAGTCAAAACCTGCATCCGATTTCCTTTTACAATACCTACTATACTACCACTACTATTACCATGATGCCAATATACTTTTTCCTGGCGATTCCCCTTCATTTAAAATTTAAAAAATTCTTCTCTTTTTTATTCGGTGATCTATGCTTCACAATGTTTTTTTCACGTGTTTTGCTTCATTTTTAACATCAAGTTTCATTCAAATTTCGTCTATTTTACCTATCTATTTTTACTCACTTCGTTGCACATTATGGGGCTTCAAATTTTATTTTTGAACAACCAAATTTCATCAGTTATAAGAGGATTTTGATATTGAAAATTTGTCAATTCATCATGTGGAATGTAAATTCGAGAATTGAAAAATTTGAAGTTTTCGAGAGATAAAAATTTAACATTTGAACATTTCTAATTGTTACTCTGAAATTACGAATATTCAATACTGGTAAAATGTGAATTCTTAAGAGATTATATTTTGTAAATTTTGTGACAAGATTCGTAATTCGACATTATAGAGAGTTGTCAAATTACGAACTTAGGATTTTGAAAAAGAAATAATTTTTTTTGGTTATTTTGAATTTCAAATTTAGGCTAGTTGAGAAACTTCTATTACTCAGAATTCGAATCATGGAATATAAAATTTGTAATTACTACTTTCCTCATCTATACATCTTTTTCACTATGGGTATTCGTTTGTTGGCGTCATATAGTTTTCACTCTAACACGTTACATTCCACCAATATTGTGGTTCAACAAGACCATCGCAAATAACTCTGTTCCTGTTCCTTAAAAAGTTAATTCCAAAAAAAATTCTCATATTTTAAGATTTTTTCCCCCTACTCATCGCCATATACTAATATGACCTTACATACACGTGTACAACATATATGTATATGTATCCATACCGTATTCGGTATACAACATCTGTGTGTTTCATTGTGTTAAACGTGGGTGTGCTGAATGTTAACTCTGTCTAATGCTGCTCTTTCTCTCTGTGTATGTACATTAACTCATTAACAGCTGATTATTTTATGGGATCACGCAAACAATGCTACGTTCATACAACATACTTATATATAAACATCTATCTGATTTATACATTGTGTAAATAATTGGTGCACAATATTAACGAACCCCCTAAAATACGCGCGTTGCGTTACATGATCGTAATTGTATCCTGTCGTGTGCGTGTTTGCGATACTTGTATGTGTACTACTAACGAAACGGTAGATGGAACCAGTCTTACAAACAAACAAACAAACATGCAGTTTTTGTTCTGTTGACACGCTCTATTCTAATTCGATGGTGTTTGGTTGTTGTGTGCATCGACGATTTTAGCGTGTGGCCAGTTGACCGAGCAAGTTATATGTGTCGTCATAGCTCCCCCCCCCCCCCTTACATTCCCGCGTTCTCCTTTGAATAATAGATTACTCTCTTAGCTTCATGAAAGAATGACAGTTTTGCCAAGCCAAAATTGCAATTGATAGTTTTCGTTTATAGGTCAGAATTTAAGTTCTAGTATCAGGCAAGCGTCGAAACGTACAAAAATGTGTCTAGAAATGACTTTTTGAATGAACAATCACGAATAAAAGGCAATTGTCCTGAAGAAGCAGGGAAACTGGAAATAAATGTTCGGTGAACCCTCAATGCACGATGAGTCCGAGATGGTATCGTTTTAACTGTCGCTCGCTATAATTGCGATTAATTAGCAAAACAAGGGTTCTATAGTAGAATAGTGTGTAGTAGCTGTGCTGTTTTTGTTATCAGATGAAGATGAAATCACGATGAAATTGAAGAGGAGGGTGGGGAGGAAGCTTCCCCTCCCTCATCCTTTGTACGTGCCTAACGGGACACGTGGTATAGCAAGAAAGTAGCCCGATGCAAAGATCCCTCCCCCAAATATTTACTTACGACTTGATCTCTATTTCATAATATTTCACGTAAGACGAAGCACAGGCTGAAGAACTCGGAAGTTTTTGCTAGGCAGTTTTTTTTCTCGTTTCTTTCTTTGATCTACGAGGGAACGTTTGATGATTTGTCGAAAGTATACGTAATATATTACAATCGGATTTTTGTCATTGTTTTTGGATCTATTTTGAAATATGTTCTCGTTCTTGATATTATTATTTTAGAGAATTTTTTGGTCGTCGCGAAAGTATTTTATTTTTTTAGATTAGGTTTTGCTATCTTGCTTTTGAAAAACGACTTGTCTCGATTTTGGCGAGTTTTTTGGATTTGGTAGATACGTAGAACAAGTACTCTTAGATGATGTTAATGATGTTTATGTGTGTAGCATTAGTTGATTAGTTTAATGCTTGGGTTGTACGCCAACAGCATTTTCATGATACAAGTTTTACCATTGCTGAAATTTTTGAATAGTGAAGTAGATGTCATGTAAAATTTCTTGAGTCATTTCAAGTTTTTTTAAAATGATTAATAGTATCAAATATTTTTTATAAGGAAGACAAAACCGATGATTTTGAAATTGGAAGAATAATTTTGTATGGATTCAATTTCGTATTGAAAGTTTTTTTTACTAATTTACTTTTAAAATAGGTAATGCAAATTTTTGATTATTGATAGTGTAGTTAATTATTACGAGGTCAACTTATGCTGACTTAAAAAAGTTGCCTCACATTTGTTAATACTGAATAACAATAGAAGAAAATAGTTTCTAGAAAAATAAGCATAGAACACTGTTATTGACATGTTTCAAGTTAACTCTAAATTTTTTGTCATTGAGAATTATATTATTTATCTCAGAAAACTACTGCATTCAATTTTTGAAAAATCTATAGCATGAAATGATTTTTGAAAAAAATCGGAAGTTCTATAGTTGTTTTTCGATTTGCTTTATCATAACTTGAAATTCATCGTATGTAATTTCATGGTTTGAAAAAAATTTCACGAATATAATATATTGAATATTATAATTATAATAATCATATAAATTATATAATATAAGTAATATATATATATCGGGAAAATAAATATTTTCAATTTGAGACTACGATGAAAAACAAATTCAATATGGTCAAAAATATATAATCGATTAATTTAAATTATTTTTCTGGTTTGCACTTAATCGATATGTCTAAATAAATTAATTGAAATGAGAAGTATAAACTTAGAATTGGAAATTGTACTTGAAAATATGTTATTTCATGAATAACCATATTTGGTAATAAACATTTAAAAGGTCTAATATTCTAAAATTCCAAATTTTTTTTCATTCAAACAGTAAGCTATGTGGATCATGATCAATAAATTTTTATTTCGAAATTTACGTTTCCAAAAAACAATGAGAAAAAATCAGAAGCATTAATTACATTTGAATTCTGAACTAACAATATGTCAATATCTTAGGACTACAAAATTTAAAACAATTACGTAAAATGTTTTGTATATAGCAACCATGAAAAATTAACTTCTCGCTAATGCGCATACAAAATGTAAAGTGCAAATATTATGTAAAGCAATTTTTAGCGTCTGTTATCGCCAACACAAAACATAAGACCTACTTTCTAAAAATTGAATCTTAGTTAAAGATGCAACGAAATAAAGGCACAGCTTAAAATTAACATATTGACTTAAATTTAGTGTATGTTGAGTATAACTTTATTTAGTCTTAAATTAAAAAGACTTATCATAATTTGAAGAAATAATTCTTGATTCAAAATAATACTTGAATTTCAAGTCGTGCCTTGATTACGTTGCATCTTAAGATAAGATTGACTTTTTACAGTGAAGTCTCCTTCGCATTCGCTCGAAAAACATTTCTTTACATCTTGTGATACAAAAAAAATTATATTCTTCTCTCTTACATCGCTCATTTTTCTTACTAAATACACGAATAGCTATTGTATGGAATGCACAATTTGTTTATCGCCTCTTTTCTCGAGGACAATCGTTATGAATTTCCGTTGAATTTATATTGCTCTTTTTTCACAACTTCGATGAACGGCTGCGAAAGGGGATTGGTGAATAATCCGCTATGAATACAGTAATACGGAATCGCGTTTTCTCGCTTTCAGAGACTAAATGCTTTATTTTCACATCCGATCATGGATCGATAAGTTTATCGAAATGGCCGTTGTCGATTAAGCTGTGGAAAACGATACACCTTCCTTGTTGTCGTTGTCGTTGTTTTTGTTTAGCACAACTTCTTTGCACATTGTCGTGAATAAGCAATGGCCGGCTCGCAATCAATGACGAAAGTCGAATATCTTTTTTGTCCACAGAAAATGATCCTAATCTTGATCTGCGTGGCAATAATGGGCGTCATAATACTGGGCCTTGTAACCATGTTTCTTCCCGTGTTCTAAAGAGTCACGTTGTCAGGCAAATTTTGAAGCATGACTCGAAAAGCGATAAATGAAAAACGTACTAGCGTGAAAAAAAAAACAAAACAAAAAAAAATCCGAGACTATTAGTAATAACGATGCAAGTAGGAAAAATCCAAGTTTAAAGCGAGAACAAGTTGCGAACGCGGAAATTTCAGTATTGACTATTCGAGCACTCGTTTTGGAATGAAATCGTATGATGGTGAGCTGTCAACTTTCGTGAACGTGATAATTCGTGGCGCGCGAACGAGACAATAATATGAATCTTAGAGCACACTTTGACATGCGTATATAATTATAAATAATAACATTTATATACGTAAAGAAAATAGGATCAACACCAGGGAGTTGAATGGGAGGTTTTGTGTGTTTCCGTACTAACTTGCTATAAACTTGCGCGCGGCTCTTTTAAGTCTTCTAACAGCACTTGTCATTAGCCAACGACTACGCACTGATTCTCGAATTTCAAGTTATTCTTCTCGTCAACTTAAGAAAAAAGTTCGTTTTTTTCGAAATAGTGTTTTTTATGGGGTTAGTAGAATAGACAGAATAGTTGAGGGAATTGAGCACTGGTTCGTTATTATCGTGAATGTCCGGCAGCGTTCGGGGGCGCTCGTGTACTCAGCTAGTGTACGAACATGCACGAACGCTAGCGGACATATCCGAGAGACTCGAGGGATAGAGAGAATGGACGAGATTTTTTCTCTCGCTCTCTCTCGTGATGCTAGGAAACGGCTTAACTTTCGTCAATCTTAAGCTGATATTGACAATCTTGACTGCCGATGGGTACTTTTTCTATGTGTAATAAATTAGTGTTTATTTTCGTCGTTTTTAAGTTAAAATCGACCAGGAACTTAATTCGTTGCAACAGTGAAATGAAATAATTTTAATCTGTAAACTGACTTTTTATCGAGAAATATAGCAAAAAGCAAAAGATTCCTGGCGGTTGATGAGTTTTAAAATTTCGTAGTTATCATAGTATGTTACTGAGTTGTAGTTTTTCAATCATCAAATTATTCTTTGCACCTATTAGTTTTCGATTGTTAATTATTGTGATGTTTAACTAGGTTATGATATCAAAAATGAAATTCGCTGGTAAAATTTTTAGATCTTCAATGCTGAACTTGTGATATTGTAGTTAAGTGTCTCAAGTTTTCGAACACTTACTGACATGTCTTTTAGTCATAAATTTTCGAATTTCACTAATTGTTCAATATTAGAATGTAGTTTACGAATTTTCGCATAAGTTTTGAATAAATGAAAATCATCAGTTTGTCAACTTTGAATATTAAATTGAATACTAAAAATTTCAGGTCATTTCAAAATTGACAAATCCCGAGTATCATCAAATACAAATATAGATTTATCATTTGTCAAATAATTTATCATTTTCGCGACGTGAATGGAACTTCAGTATCGATTTCTATTTCGAAACGAATCGCACAAGTTGAAATACCCTCGAAATGTCATGAATTTCAGCTCATAATCTTTATGGCAAACTTTTCAAAATCCAATAGTGAGCAGAATTTTCGAGCATCGTTCATTTTTCATTGAAAAATTAACTTTTTCACTGTAGCTAATATGCAAATTCGCATAATATAATCGTACACCTCATTTTCTACAGCGTCACGATACAGAATAAAAATCCGTGAAATGTCAATTAAAATAAAACACAGGACAGAAATCTCGGTCTAGAAAAAAAAGCAACAAACGATTGTTGCGAGCTATATACAATTTCTCTTGAAAGGTGACGATAACGATGATGATGACTGATGATGAAGCAGTAGCATGATAAATAAATAATGTGGAAACGTGATGCATGCACGTGATTGTCAGAATTTATGGAAACGTGGTGAATGACGTATAATTCGTCTCGTGTTATCGCCGTCATCATCATCATCATCAGCGTGGTTCTGTTGGTTGTCAGTGACGCGTCGAATAAGCCTCATTCCGAACAAACTAGCATTGATTTCGTCGTCTCGTGGAGCACGAAGAATAATCATCATCGCCATGATAAATACTTGTGCAGTTTGCGGGAGAGCCACCGGCGCAGTGTCGTTGTGTTATTGATTTTAGTTGGGGCCGATGTGAATGAATGAAAATTCTTTGTGCCTTACGAGGCGACCACGTGATTAACCCGGGTGCTGGTGCTTCTTGTTTGTCATTGTTTCGCGCCTTTTAAACTTCTCATTTCACTGGGTGTTCATTGAGATCATGCTTTTTACATCAGTCAGTCAGATGTCAATGATTTCCTGTGAAATCCGACTGATCGTCATTATTCAGTAACTTTTCGTTGAGTCAACTAACAAAGGTGCTTTTTCTGGTGCTGCTGGTTTATTTGTTTGGAAAATTTGTCAAGGAAAAGTCGCGGATCTAGGAAAAACGAGACTTATGATAATTTTTTTGATATTTTATTGTTCTGAATATGATCATTAATGATGAAAAATTTCTCGATATCCCGCTGAAACGATTTTTAAAAATTTTATTTGTAGTTATGTCATTAATTATTTATAACAAAAGTGGGAAAAATTTACTTACAATACTATGCAAACTTCAAAATAATTTTAGTAATTACTTGTTAGGATCTGGAAATCAATATTTTCAATTTAATTTTTTTTCACTCAAGTTAACGCAAATGTAACAATTTTTGAAAGTCTACAATAGTGTTATAAAAGAATCGAAATGTAGATAGTAATAAAATAAAAATTCGTTTGACTGAAATATCGAGATATCGTTCATCATTTTATTATTTTTGTTTGATCAGTCTGATGCAACACTAAAAATTCGATTTCTGAGGTATATACTTTTTTAAGACGAAAATTGAAAACATGAAGAGCTTTACTTATTGATTTAAAGAGAGTATAAAGGAAAGGAAGAATTTTTTATGGATTATTTTCAGTTCTCCACCAGACAGTTATAATTAAATTTTTTCTTCACTTTTCCTGTCATCAATTATGTAAAATGCTTTTTCTATCTCAAAGGTATTTTTAAAGTACTCGAACAATCTTCAAAGTTTTATAGAATTCATGAGTTTCAAAAAGTCTATGTATTTTTGGAAAAACGTGTTGTGTACTTTTTAGAATTTGGCAGGGTTGTGTTATGTATTTCGCATTTCATTTACAGGTGATTCCAAAGATTTCAAGAAATATTGCATTTTTTCGGAAATCCTGAAGAATTTTCAAAAGTTTGTGAGTATCACTGATAACTTACAAAAATTAGGGTATCATAGACAAAATTTGATGATCGATTGATTTTGTCCAAATGATTGCAAACAATGAAATAAATGTGCGAGAACTTGTTTTGATAAAAAAATTTGAATTTATAAAATAATATAGAAATCGAAATTTTTCTATGTGTAATTTTCTTTTTGATTCTGGCTACATTCGCGAAAATGTTAGATGATTTTAAAATTATAAACAATTTACTATTTTCTTTAAATCCTGGAAAATTTTTGTATTTTGTAAATATGATTTCATTGTTTTCCAGATAATTATCCAAAATTGTTTCTCGATATAAGAATTTACTGTAAGAAATTAAGAGAGTACACTCCAGAAAATTTCGAGCTAGTTACAAAAAACTGACAGAACAATAAAGTAAATTAGTGTTAAATGAATAAGTTGAAGGTAAACACTAACAATAATTTTCTTAAGTTGTTATATAATTAATGTTTCGAGATTTAAAAACATTAACATTTAAACCAACTATCATTTGGATACTCAGACAAAATAAAAAATCATCAAAATTTAAAAAATTCTGAACTGTAGTACCTTCGAGAGCTTTTTTGCTTTTCAAGTTGCGTATTTGTAAGATGTTCGTCAAAATTCAGAAAAAATATAAATGATTTTCATCAAACTTAGGTAAAAGACAAATTTCATGAAATTCTGAAAGAAAAACCAAAATTTCGAGAAAAGTAAAAACTCGTCCCTCCTCTCTGTCTACATACTTGGAAAGAAGAATAAATAAGTTGGAATCTTTAATAATCCTAGATCCACGACTAAAATGGTGCAATAAAAGGGAAAACGTATCGAATTTGAGTTGACGTTGACGTTATTTTGTTCACAGAAAAAGATCCTGATTATTATTTGCCTCGCAGTGGCGCTTGTTGTGGTGATAATCATGGCTGTTTATTTGATAAAATGATAAGCCGTTATTCGGAAATGTCCGCGCTCTACTTATTATACTTTTATTGTTTTTTCAAACTTTTATATCAAACCTTCCTGCGGTAAAATTCAGAATCCACTGTACAACGTTATTTTATCGTCTTTGCATTTCCCCGAAATCGTACGAATCAACCAAAGAGCGAAAAAAGAACCCTTCGTGTACAAAGCGAATCCGTAATGAATAAGGCCGCAGCCGAAAAAAGTGAGATGCTACTGCTGTTGCTGAAATAATATTTTTTGATTCACAATCGATCAAGAGTTTTTCAAATCGTTCGCGAATACTGAATAGCCATTTGTTAAGAGCGAAGCGAGGGTAAAATGGAGCATTTTGATGTTTGGTTTATTTTGAATCATTGGCGATGGCGGTAATGAAGAGTGATTAGGGACATTCGTGAAAAATGAGAAGGAGAAAATTCGAGCTGAGATGAAAAGGATGCAGTTTTTCACAACGCCAAGTTGATCATCATCATCATCATTATCATTGTCATCGAGTCAGCGAAAAAACGTCTCAATCGTTCGCTATATTTCGAGAAAGTAAGTACAACAATCTTGTGGTACATATCTGCTGCTTCATACTTGTGTTCTTTTCTCACACATTGTCTTCTTCGTGTTTTTGTCACCTTATGGGAAAAGTTCCTGAACTTGATGTTTTACACGCTTAAAAGTACCATCTTATTCACAGTGATCTTTGTGGTTATTTGGATCAGTAAACTTGAGAATGAATTTTTAAGTTGGAGATTAACTCTGAAGTTTGGAGTAAACCAGGATACTGACATATTTGATGCAGTTAGTTGGTTGTTAGAAATTTTTATGTAAATTGCGTAACGTAAGTTAAACTTGGTATATATTGATGGTGCGTTAAATTATGTTTACATTTGTGTGTTTTATGAATGTATTTAATTTTTTACAACATTTAGGTGCTTTTTTGCTCAAGATACCAGGTGCTTGGAATTTACCAGAATTTTTCGAATATCAGTTCTGAAGAAACTTGACTTCTTTCTGAAATAAGAGGTTTATGTGATTTTAGCCAGTTTTTTTTATGCATTTTGTATGGAAAATGTGTGAAATTCAGAGGTAACTTTAGAGTGTGATGATTAGGTAAAAATTTAGTCATTTTCCGCAATTTTCATAGGTACGATGAAAATAAAAAACTCGCTGAGGAAACTTTTCGAAGGTATTTTTTTATATTGATGATATTAATTACTGCCTCGAAATTTACTTCCAAATAGTTTCGACTTATATTTTATTTTCTCAAATAATATGGAGAAAATTTCAATTTTGTCCAAAAATTATAGAAAAACTGAGTTTTGAAATGGTAATTTTTCCTCAACGTAATACTTTTTTAATGATAAACGTAAATAATAATTGATTGCCATTTTGTTATTAATTATTTTCGCGATGAAATTTTCTTTCAACTGTAGAATAATGTTAAAGTTTAGGTTTACGTTCTGCTTCAACAGAGACGCCAGAAAAGTTTGGAAAAAGTCGTAGGTTTTTTGAGTTGGAAAAGATGAATCAGTTTTGACTTCCGAAGAATCTCAGATAAATTCTGAATTAATTTGAGTACACTTAATTCAATGATATTAGACATTTTTCCGGATTAGATTTAGTTTTTGAGATAGCAAATTTTTCAAAAGACGAATTTTGTTGCATTTTTCACGACTTTTTCGGTCAATGTCAATCGACAATTATACATTAGAACAATTTTTTTCAAAAAATTCTAAAAACTGATTGATTTGGAGTAATTTTTCATCATATTTGACAAAAATCATAATTTTTTTTTCGATTCGAATCATTACAGTGGAAATAAATCAAATTCTTAGTAATGTCTCATTTGTTGGAATTATAATTCCAACTATTAATTTTTTTTTTAATTTATGAATTTAATAATTATCAAGAAGATGAAGACAGAAGAATTAGCCAAAGAAAATTTATCATGCAAATGTAGAAAAAGTTAGATTTTGCTCGAAAAAAAAAATCAAAAATCAGTTCAATATTTTTCAAAACGCCTTAACTTTATTCAAGGTGTAGTTACATCAAAATAACATTAGTTGAATTCATTTACAGGTTCTATTATAAATCCTCAGTTTAAAAAATGGAAAAAATCTATAAAAATGTCAATTTTTCCCGAAAATTATAAAAAATCCAAATCTATATTTTTTTCATAATCAATTTTTGTCAAAACTATAGTTAAATTTGTAACTTCAGATAAATTCAAAATCATCTGAAAAAATGACTATAATCATCGAATTCAGCGTACTTGTATTTACCAAAAACACCGGGGTCCCAGTTTTAAGTATTTTACGAGTAACACGGTGTTCTTAAATAGTTGAATATTCCAATAACTGAGCGTAAAAACTTATAAAATATCAATTACTTTAAGTTTTATTGGATTTTGATAGCAACAATCGAGAAAAACAATATACAAATTACAAGATTTTCAGATCGTTGGAAGTCGAAAGTAAGTTCATGAATAAGAATTCAAAAATTTGAGAAATCAGAAGTACAAACGAGGAAAAATTAGATACAATAATGTTTTATTCTACTACATATATATTACATAGTCTCAAAAGAGATTAAAAAACAAAAGTAACAAAACTTTGGACATTAATTTACTTTCACAACATGTAATTGTTTGTTAAGGAAGTCATGAGGTGGTTACGAAAAACATTGTTTTTTCACCTCTGTTTAAAAATTAAACCCGCAAAAAAAATTATCAGATAAAAATATGTTGCTCCACATTATTGATTAGCAGACATTTTTTTTTTGTTCGATTAACGAAAATTTTTCATTCTCTGTACTTCAAACTTCCTTGTATCTGAATTTTAATAGTCAATCATTTTTTGAGTTTGCATCGAAAATTTGAAATTTTTATTGGAATTGCAGAGGATAGTTTTTCATAAAATATGCTGATATTATCAATCTAATGAAAAAGTTTGCCTCAAGCTTTGAAAAGTTCAACCTAAAGAATGAAGTGTATGCTATAAAAAGTTCAAGAATTTTCCCAGTATAGGAAAAAAACAAGTCACAATAAATTGTTTTATCGCGAAAACGCACAACCTCTTTTCCCTAATTTTGTATCCAGAAACACCGGTTTTGTTATTTTTTAATTGAGTATCATACCATTGCACGGACAAGAATTTTCATCGTTTTTTTATGCTTATTTTGACTTCCGAAAAATAAACGCGAGTCCACTGTCACAATAGAAAATAACTAATGATTTGACGTTTCGTTGGTGCTAATTTATTTGAGTCGATCGTCATTGAATTCAGTGAATTTCATGGAACGGGTCGTCGCTTAAGTTTTTATATTTGTTATTATAATTTAATTTATTACATGTGTTGCAGTAGTCTACACGTGCGCATTTATTTCGAGGATTTTATGTTCTATTGTCGTTCTATCGTCGTGTAAATAAATGTTGTTACTTTACTTGCCTGTGTTTTTATTTTATTTTTATGGAGCCGAGTTCTGATGAAGCACTACTTTATCTTTTTCGTTAGGAAACTGAGGAATAGTTTTCACTTTTTTTCGTGGAATGGGGTTATTTTCTGTTTGAGGTTTCGTGTGATGAATATGGCTTTTTTTTTATTGCAAGAAATAGTTGAAGATTTGTGTTCTTCACGAGGAGAAAAATTAGGTTTTTTATTTTCAAAATTTCATATATCAAGTAGAACATGATTTATGGTTTTTTGAAATATCAGATGTAGAAAATCTTAGAAATCTAGAATTTTGAAAAAAGAAATATTTTCTCTAAACCTGAAAATATACAAATTCTTTCAAAGTTAACGTAATATGTTTATTTATATTTTTTATATACAGATGAAAATTAAATGTTAAAAAATTACATTTTCACCTTTAAAATATGGTGTTCCTTTTTTTTAAAATAGATATTTATGCTGCAAGGGAGAAAAAGGATGATTCCAACGAGTGCAAAGTTTGGGCATGAGCGAAGCGAGTGCGCAATTGCACGAATTGGAATTATCCTTTTTGTCTCGTGTAGCGTACAATATTTTTTCCAATGCATGTGTAAAAGTGGCAATTTCATTTTTATGGAACGCAGGAACGAAATCCTCTTTTT
>JAPYZL010142763.1:0-10803 GCA_030522825.1 Platygaster orseoliae
TATATTTTTATATATTACTTATCATCATCACTTTTTCTAATTTTTACAAGAAACATTAATAATTGTAGTTGAATTTTAGGAGGGGTTTGAATCCCCAAAACCCCTCTCTGCCTACGCGCCTGTATTTTATATATAATATTTTTCATATATTTTAACATCTACTGTAGTAGACATTGGGATTTTTCTTGAATAAGATTTCATTTCTTAACTTTCAAAGAATTAATTCGCATTATTACTAGTTCGATAAGGCACGTCGGTCGCGCAAGTGGCGTTCGAGATTCGCCTGTATCTCACATTGTCGTAGGAGCGGAGTCAAGCTTTCAGGAAATATATCACTTTTATCGCAAAGAGCCATGAGCTCGATGTGCGCGCTTATTAATGGACACCCGGTACCTTTAAACGCCCACGAAATATGGAACAGAAGCCCTTGTTTCACTAAACGAAAATATATCGAAGGAGAAGAGCCGAGGAGAAGGAAGGAACACGCGAATGCACGAAGGTTTTATATAATTCAAGCCAACTTTTGCATAAGTACACATGCAGCGCGCCCGCAAATCGACCAAATACAATGGAATTTCGTGACTTAGTGTGCATTTATAACGGAACTTTAGTGTTTTTGTACACAAGTTTCCTATCACGTTATATTCGGTGGAAAAATCTCACGTAAAGGGGGCGTAAATTTTTGAAATTCCCGCGTGAAGAGATTCATGATAACATTTTAGGCTGAGGATACTGAGAAAGTATTTGGACCATTATTTGTATGCTTCAGGATTCCAAGGATTGAGGAATCTGAGTTAAAATCTCTTATTCATTAATAGTAGGATTTATTATTTATTATAGTAGAGTAAGTAAGGCATTAGAGATCATATAACGAAATATAGATATTTTTTCCGGTATATCAGAATTTTTTTTGATATATTCATCAACCTACAATTGTTATATCGATATTTTTCTAGCGATAATAAATAATATCAACACTTGTTTGCGTTAAAAAAAATGTTTGTTTCGCTGTTTTTTCTTAACTTACTCATTCAGAATTTCAGGCAGTGATTTCTTTTGATATCAGTTTCATTCTTCTTTTGAGAATTTTTCAATGTTTAAAATATCATTGTTTCATGACATATGGTGAATATTTTGTAGTTGTTAGTTCCAAGAATATAATTGCACAAATATTCAACAAACATTCATATTCTTTCATTACAATTTTCCCATAACGAAGATTCTTAAATAACCAAATTCTTCATTATTTTAACATAATATTTCGTGATTATTTATCAAAAATTTATGGAATACTAGGCCTCTATGAAGCAATCAGTAAATTTACTCAAATTTAATAAAACTTTAGGTACTGTGGAGTTTAACTCTTTAAATCTACAAAGGAATCTACAAAAATTTTCAAATCTGTGGAAATATCTTACAAAACTCAATAAATACACAAAAAACTATAGGTAGTCAAACCTATTCAATTATTTTCAAAATGTATTTAAACTCTATAAATGTAGAAATTTTTGATTCATAGAGCAATAAGTTAAGGAATCTAAATAGAAATTAATGAAAATACAAAAAATGTTTAAATTTGTTGGAAAATATTATGAAATTCGTTAAAAACAATAAAATAATAATATTTTATGAGATGCTTGTAAATGCTAGCTGAATTTTTCGACAATCTATACAAATTTGGTGATTATTCAAACCTATGTTCTTAGAGCATTGCATTTTATAAATCTATATAAGTTCTTAAAAATACACAAAAATCCTTTGGAATTCCTGAAAAAATATACAAAATACTAAAAGTATTTAGAATTATTGATTTTCTCGATAAATAAAAATAGAAATGACTGATGTTTCAAACTTTAAGTTCAAGGAAATCACATGTATAAAAAATACAGAAGAATTTTAAAAAACCATAAAATCCTACATACAATGAATACTAGAAAATAAGAAAAAAAAAATATGAAGATACTGGAAATGTGAGAAATAATTGACAAATTAATAAAACTTTAATAAATATATTGAGCATAGAAATTTAGAAAATCTTGCAGCAATTTATACCAAAAAATCCTTCAAGTCGTATAAATACTGAAAAAATAATAAAAATATTGTGAACACTTTGAATCGAGGAAAATACTATTGTCTAAAAATCCATTCAAGTAGGAAAATTCCATAAACTCGGTATTCTAAAGCAGAAATTTCTAGAAATCTAAGTCATTGCTATACATAAAAAATACCGAAAATTTAGAAAAATGCTAGAAAATCCTAAAATGCTTTATGGATACAAGAAAAAATGAGAACTAAAGAAGTAAAGGTGAAATAAATCAACTCTTTAATTCTGTATTTTTACATAATTGTTGGATCACAGAAAGTAATACAGTGAAATTTTTGTATGTTCTATGATTGTATGTATTTACAATAATGAGATTGAAGCATTATAAACAGAATTGAAAATACATTATATAACAAATTAGTTTAAACCTCTTGATAACTAAAATATTTCATCAAATTTTTTTTTTTTTTGTATTACAATAAAACAAGTACAAACACAGTTGATAGAACATACTTAAAACTATATTTTCTCTCCTGAAACATGAATAATTATTTATGAATGATTAGATAATTAACATTTTCACTTCGTATTCCCAGGTATTGATTGGCATCCACAATAAAGATTACAGTCATTGTAATCATGTAAATATTATACAAATTCGACACTTTAAAAAACATGGAACTTATAATTGTATGTTCGCAAAAGTTTATGAAATAATTTACTTACCTACACATAATTAAAGTTGCATCAATTAAAATTTGCATATTAGCACTGCATACCTTGTATAAATTTGAAACCCTATCGTTTTTTTGGATTACAGAAATATTATCGTCAACTTTTACAAAACGTTCATTGCACGAGCATTCTTTGAACATTCATGGAATTCTCGCGTAATGTTCACCAACTTTGAATAATGTTAAAATGCTAATTAGAAATTCATGAACAACGTATCATAATGCAACAATAAATTGTGTGAATGTGTTTAACGCAATAATAAATATTTTTGGACGTGGTGTCAAATGTGCATCGTATTTATTGTACACTTGGGGATTGTGCACATTTATAATAATTCGTAATATGCACAATCGTTCAGTGCACAATAAATACAGTGCTTAGTAAAATCATGCACAATCGACACCATGCCAAAAAACACTTATGCACGATGAGCAATATTTTAAACGAGACTCTCGTTACTCCTGTTTCATGGAGACCAACAAATTGCGCGCCAAAACCAAACTGAGTTTTGATGAAACAAAAAAAAATGATCCTATTAGTAGCATCTGCTCGCAACAGCCCCTGCGCAAAACATCGCCTTTTGCATATCAAAACATCGCATCGTTTAAACAACTTTTTCTTATAGAAGCCATCTTCGCAAGTAGCAATGAATGCGTGTAACAATAATTCGTCACAATCACGCCCCAGTAATTATTTATGTCAGCACCGTAAACAAATTTAATTATAGCGATGCGTTATTACCATCATTGATTGCTGTCGACGTCCTCGTTTTAGTCCCTGTCAAGCATGATTTTCCCTGTGGCCGGAGTCAATCAAATCAAAAATGAAGAAATGCGCTAGTCTCACAATTTTAATTAGTAAAAAACTAAATGAGAGAGTAGATTCAATGATATTCAGTCTTCTTCAAAATTTGAATAATACATGATAGACCAAAAATGAGTTACCAAACTCGTACGTGGAAAAATATGTTCCCTAGGGAGAAATTAGTAAATCGATATCTCCAGAAGATCAAGCTCAAATTTGTTTATTCAACTACGTGAGATCTCGAAACTAATATGATTACCGGTAATCCGAGAATTAATACGTTTTGTACGTGCTCGTCATTTGCACGTTAACCGAAAAGTTTTGCCAATAGTTGGAGTTGCAGCAGCCGCAATCAAAGTATGGATGGACGAAATTCACGTTTAAAAGCGGGGTGGCAATTGGTCTTGTGTATTGGACTTCCTTCGAGGGTCTCTGGGGCGACGCTCACGAAACTGAAGATCTTTACTACCGCATTGCAGAAACACTCCAGCTTGCCTTGTCGGACGTACCTTACGATGAAAACGTAATGTACTTTCGGAAGTTGTTAGTTAATGAATAATTGCGGTGTGGAATTTTTTAGTGGCTGTATTTTCTTGAGCCCATATTATCAAACTCAAGTTCATATTATTCATTGAACCCACTTTTCTCAGAATAAACATGAAAATTTGAGATACAAACTTAACTTAAAAAATGTTATTTAATGAAAAACAAGAATGTTGTGGATTTTTATTGATTTTGCACAAGTATAAAAATTAAAAAAATGTTTCATGATGAACATTTTTCTTTCGTCTCCAGGAATAATAGTATTCTGTTTGGAAAATCTCTTAATTGGGTTTTTTGTATTAATTTTCTACACATATCTTAAAATCCTTGATTTTCTTTTATATACAGTAATGGCATCTTGATGGATCTACACAATTATGAATGTGGTGAAAATCATAAGGAATTTTAACGTCTCGTAATGAAGCGTTGCGGAGTTTTTTCCGTCCATCAGAATAATTAACGTTTTATGAAAAGCTTGATGAATCCTTACAATCTTCGTAAACTGTTCCAAACTTCCTCGAACGTAATGAAATTCTACCAATTTCACTGGAAACTACTGATTATGCAAAACTCACCTGAAACCTTGGGAATTTTAAAAATATTTTATTTTCTAACAGAAACCGTTTCTGTGTTTAAAAGATGCTTTCAGATAATAGCTACAACTTCTTGGAAAATTGTTATAATTGATGTTCAGCTTTTCTGATCATTTATGTTGTCATTTATGTCATTGGAGTCAGTGAAGCACTTGATGACTCATTTTACCGCTACAAAGAATGAAAAAAAAGTTTTACCTGTAATAGTGATGAAAAAACCTATCTCGAGTATTACAGAAATAATGATAAATCGCACTTACCTTTCAGCAACCCAAGTTGGATTTGTAATTTTCAGAAAGATTTCCCGGCTTTAGAAGAAATAAAGCAGAACCTTCGAGAAGCCTATAACTCCGGCTTAATAAGTGTTATAAAAGCAGTCATAGGGGTGCCGTGAACTATCTTGAAAAAGACCTCCGATTTTTCATTCCCGAGTGATCTCACTGAAGACGTAAATTTGTTTGAAAGGCTGACCAGAAAAAAATTTCAAGACAAATCCGACAGCGCCTGGTAAATCCCTTGTTCCACATCATTAAATTTTGCGTTATATGAAGTTCTCAGAAAAGAATTTCATACTACCCACAGAATCAATGTCACGAAAATGTAAGCTTGTTTGCAGAAATGATAGATTTTTAGTAGTTTAGGTATGGCAAAGTTCAGAGAAAAATTTTTGTGGTAAATCTTCTGTGGTAAATAAACGTAAAAGGGTGTATTTTGAGTGGAAAAGAGTTTTGTAAATATTCTGCTATTGTTTGAATAAATACTACTTGCAATTGTCATCTCCAGAGGGAAGAAAAGTAGAGACAACATTATTTCTTGTTTAAAGGGAATGACTTAGTTAAAACTATTTTACTTTAATTTCATTTCATTCTGTTTCTCACTGTCAACAAGTCAAAACGAAATTACAATTTATTACAAGTCGTTTCAATTATTCAACAACCACATAATAAATTAAGAATTACTAATAAATAAATAAATATTAATCATACTAAAAATCCTTCAAACCCAAATAATGAACGTATTGGAAATATTCATGGAATTGTGGTATTTATTTACTTAACAGTAAATAATTGATTTATTTTGTGATTGTTTAATAATTGAATCGGCGTGTAATAAATTGCAAGTTGGATTCTAATTGTTTTGATAAGTGTTAATATTTGATATGTGTTTGGTTAATATTTGATAGTGATAAGGACTGCGCAAATGTGGTCGAAACGTCGAAAAAAAAAATTTTTTGTTCGTGTGTTTTTTCCTCGCGATAGGAAATGTGAAACTTTTAATACTTGAAATTAAAACTTGTAAAACCTTAGCTGAACTTTAGTCACGAACCGATAAATAAATCCTCAAATAGCGACATTTTTTGTAACGTTCTCCAATCACCGATACATTTTATATTTCAGTGTTTCATTTTTCCCAGCACCGAAAAGCTTTTTGCCTCTTCAAACGCTCTCGAGCCGGTATTATTTCGCGAGATACGGCAACGATTTTCCGTCGGAAAAACTTTTTTCCCTTTTTTGTTCCCAAATATTGGTACATCCTTTCGTGCGTTGCTCTAAAGAGAAGCGAGCCATTTGAAAGAGAATCCAATCGATAATTCAAGGTTGACGTTTGAGCTTTTCTAGGTATAACTTTCATGCAACGCAAAGACTAGCCTAAGTTGCGCTTTTGATACAAAAAATTTTTTCGAAATAAAAACTGCTTAACTAGTTTCGTCATCTCACTTGATTTTCATGGATGAATTGGCGTTCAAACTTCCGGAGAAACGATCGTTACTTTTATTCTTCTCTCGGGAATTTGTGAAATAGTGTACTCGCTTTAAAATATAATACGTTATCAAATGTTTGAATTAAAACAGTTAACATTTGCACTGACTTCCATGAAATTCATGCGAAAAATGTTGAGAATTTTTTTAAATGCTTGAAAACTCGGAATTTCGACGTTTCAAAGTTTCAGCATTCATATTTGTAAGTTGCAAAATTTGTGTAATTAAATCAAGTAAGAAGCAAGTTTTCTTGTAGATAGTAAAAAATGGTGGTATGTCAGGTAAAAGTTTAAGAAAAATTCTTTCCATAATATGTAAATTTATGCAAACTACTAGATTCTATAAATTTCTATGAATAAATTAATTATTTTTGCTATTTTTTTGGCCTTCTAAAAAAACAGAATTTTTCCACGATAACAAATTGTTTGATTTCAAATTTTGAGTTCAAGTAGTTCAAGTAATTATACAATATTGACAATTTCAAAATTTTCACGTTGTAGAATTTGCTGCAGCTAAACGTTTAACGTGAATACTTATATATTCTCAAAGGTCGAAAGAGTGGAGTCATCTTATCCCAAATTTTTTCATCCCAAATTTGTTGGGTGGAGTCATCTGGTCCCAAGTTTTTCATCCCAAATTTTTTGTTGGGAATATCAAATAAAAAAAAATTAGGGTAAAAAAACTTGGGACTAGATAGCTCCACCAAAAAAAATTTGGGATGAAAAAATTTTGGACTAGATGACCCCACCCGGTCAAAGATGCTACAAAAAAAGTAGAGAAAAAAAAAGATAAAAGTACAAAAATCAGATTCATTGGCATTTTTAACTTTCTAAATTTAAAGAAACGAATTTATATACATCTTAGTTACTATTTTGTGATTTTAGAGGTCTAAAATTACTTTTGTATTTTCAAATTTCATTTGTACAAAGACTATAGGTCAGTTATTAAACAAAAAATGTGCGTGCTTTACAAACATTTATTTTTCAATACAGATAAGCACTAGAATTTGAAAAGCTGAAAATTTTCAGGTTTTTATAAATGTTCTGAATTTGATTATTTTCAGAATTTATTATGTTTTTTCAATTACAGTAAGTTGAATAAAATTGATACAAAGAATATATAAAATAGATGATCATTTTGGCGTTTTTAATATTGTTCTTCGATTTTACTTATTTATTTGTAAAATTTCGATCGTTTTCTTGAAACTGTATCTAAATTGTGTGACAATTTAGTCAAAAAAGTGAGACTTATTACACACTGTAAAACTATTGTGTAAAAATTCATATCATAAACTGTTTACCTTTTAAATAGCCAATAACTATCAAAACTATTGTTCGAGCTGTCAAAATTGTCTAAACTGTAAAAATTTTCGTATTTTATTATTTACCAAAACTATAGTCAATTTCTTAGCTGTCAAAAAAATATGAACTTTTCAAAATTTCTATTTTGAAAAAAAAATAGTTTCATAATATAATTTTGTTTTACAACCAAAAATGATTCTATTTTGTGAAAAAATTCATAATTCAACACCTAAATAAACAATGTTTGATTTGATTTGATTCGACTCAAAAAATACACAAGCTCGTGAATGTATGTAACGATACATTAAAAATCATTACAATATCAATGTTAATCGTATGTAACTTTCTAATAATTTTATTCTGTATGTAATTCTAATTTCTAATAATGTAATTCTGTAATAATGCAATTCTGTTTCCCGTTAAAATTTGTAGGAAAAATTTTTTTTAAATACATTATTTTTTGTGTAAAATTAATGACAAATTTTTCTATTCAAACATTTTTTCCGAAAAAATGTCTTTCTGAATTTTTCAGGTCATTTGTATTTTTTAATTTCAGTTAGTAACTATATTTTCAGAGTTTCCTCTATTCTTCATTTTCGATTGTAATATTCTTTTGACGGGGTTTTTTATTGAGATTTTGCAAAATATTTTATATTCAAACATTTGATAAAGAATGATATTTCATAATAAAAGTTTACATTTTTTATAAGATTTTGAAATTTTTATGAAAGTGAAACTGTTTTTTATAAAAAAAATTTTTTCTCCTAAGGTTTTTATAAGGTCAGTCTAAAAAAAAATTTTTTGAAAAGAATTTTATAAAGTTGATTAAGGAAAAACGGGATTCTCATAAGAAATTTCTAATTTTTGTAAAAATTTTGCCTGTATCTACAATAAATCCGTGCAAAAAGTCAACAATGCACAAAAAATTATCCACAATAGATACCATGCCCAATTTTCACAAGTATTTCTATTCTAGTGATAAAAAGTAGTTCCACAAAAGACTATCGTTCATTAAATCAGCCAAGCACATTGGAACGCCAATAAAAGTTCTCACTCTATCTCTGATATAGTTTGCAAAAAACACACCAAGTTGATGAAATCAAACACCTATAACATGAACATCGCTTTCCAACGATGTGCCCTTAAAGCTTTGATCAGATTTTCCCCGATGAAAAAAGCTCGTCCATGATAAAACTCTCGCTCACTTTAGAGGCAAAAGTTTCATCAGATAATTCGTATCTGCGCTCATTCGTGGATTCACGAAACCCTTAGGGACTGCGTGGAAGTTTCCTTAAGCTCGGATATACATTAAGGATCGGAGATTCTGTAAAGTGTGTGAAGATCGTGGCTGACGAGGAAACGAGAACGAAATCGGCTCGAGGCGAACGAAACGACCTCGTTCCAAGTGCGTTAAGGCCGTTGTCTCGGCATCTCCGATGAGAGTGACAGGGGACGGTTGGACAAACCAGTGACCATCCCCCGTGGGACCATTGTTATCGCGGCGCCACTTGTACGGTTATCACTCCATGTACACCAACCTCAGCGCACCACACACACACACACACACACACACACAACGTTGCAGTACATTACAAGCGCGAATTGGACAATAAGTAATTTGATTTTCGTTCACTACTCCATTTCAAATATTTATAATTAAATCTAACACAGAAAAATGACAGATTTGCTGTATCAGCAAAACGATGTACTGTTTCAACACAAATATAATGAATTTGGTGCTAAAAATATCTTTTCAAATAAAAAATACGAAAATATATTTTTCAATAGAATTTTTGGAAAATAAATACCTTCGAAGTTGACAATTTTATCGTAGCCATAGTTGATTTACTGATTACTCATATTTAATTTTATCTTGCAGCTGCAGTTTAAATCTATTGATAAAAAATTTGAGTTTCTTGAAATCTTCGGAATATAAACGACTGTAGAATGACAAACATATCAAGGTTCTAGGTCTGAATGAACGGAGGATGATAGCTTGGATTAGTACTCAGGTCATTACATCGCTTGTATTTGGAGGAACTAAGTGTAATTTATTCACTTAATTGTACCCAACCATTAGGCTGTCAACGTCTATCGATCACACGGAGATTTTTTTTTTATCTGGCTTAGTCTGCGGTCTTTGTGTCGCTGTGATTAATGGCGACATTAACTGGGGCTTTCGTGATGGAAAAAATATCGGAAAATACACGTTTTGACATACAGTAAGAAAAAAAATGACGTACATAGATCTGAATAAAAAAAAGAATATAAACTGTGACACTCGCATGACGATTCTTAATATTCCTACTATTATTTATTTACTTTGTTACGATGATACTCTCTCGGTTTGAGTTAGGAGGAAAATACTAATTATTAGTGGAATTTCACTGATTGAAAAAGAGAAAAGTGAGGATTCCCGTCCATTTTCTCGAATGCAGTTTCCCGACAGTCAATTTTCCCGACGACCTTTTTCCCGACAAACACTTTTCTCGACAACACTTTTCCCGACAGCACTTCTCCCGACAGACTATGTTCACAACAAAAATCCTATGATTGAATTAAGTCATGATTTTCCCGACAGACTGTTTCCAAGAATATAAAAAGTTTTTTTTATTTCACCAAAGAAGACATGATTTTACAATCAATTTTATTAGCCAAAAAATTCGTATAAAAAATGATCGTATAAAAAGTGCAAGGAAAAGTATATCCAAAAAAAGAAAATATTTAAAAAAACGGTCACAAAAAGTAACTCTAAAAAAATGAAATCAAAAAATCAAACTGTCTAGTTCCAAAATGAAATTGGCCAGGAATAATAAACAATCGTTGCCTGGGAACTTTTAAAAAATAACATAAATTTCAAAAACCAAAAGAAATAGATTCAGAATTAGACACATATTTTAAAACTCTTTTATTATTATTTCACAAGCAACAAAATATGAATGATTCATATATTTTTGATTATGGCACACTTTTTCTGAAAAATATTTTCTAACGTCTTTTTTCAAACGGTCATTATTCACAAAT
>JAPYZL010142774.1:0-29806 GCA_030522825.1 Platygaster orseoliae
TATTGGTTAAATTTCAAACTCGAATATCTCCGCCAATTTTGAGTTTCGCGAAAAGTTGTAGAGGACTTTTAGTCTTAGAAAAATCTGAAGAAAATTCATGCAAATTATCCTCCGTAGTTTCTGATACACCCTGTATACACAATTAGTGTACTTATGATTTTATTAATTCAACATATTTTACTGTGATATATCAAGATGAAAATTAATTTGATAAAACTAAAGTTTTGCCAATAATGAAAAAAATTATGGTTTTGGCATCAATTTGGAACTTTTTATTGTTTATCTGAATTTTATTAATTTTTGAGAATTTCGCAAGTTTTTCCAGGACATCGATAATTTGATCGAATGATCCATTGGGTTTTGAATTTCTCAAATCGGAAACAACGAAATAAAAATATGACTTTTTCAACAATCTCTTGGAGAATAAATTATAATTAAGATTAAAATGAATAGTTTTTCTTCGAAATTTACGATTTTAGGATATCAAGGATTAATGAAAGGAAAAAATTCCTGCGAGCAGTGATTTTTTTTTTTTTTTTTGCTAGTGAGGATCCTGAACTTGGTCGCGGGCGCGCGAATGTTTTTGATTATCGCGCGGTCGAAAAGTGCTATTTTCGTTTTCCACTCGACTTAGTCGCCCCCCGCGGCGTGATAAATCATAAAGACAACTCGAAAACCCGTATCGAATGTCCGCGACGCCGGCGCCGGATGTAGCGGGTGTCTGGAACGATCACCCCAGCGGACAGCGAGCCAAAGGTTACCTCCAAATCGCCCACCGAGTCTCCAACAATCCAACGCCATTTTTTTCCATTGTGAAAAACTGATTTGGTTCAATTTAATAAATTTTAAGTTCAGGAAAACAAATTATATTAGACTCTAACAAATTTTATTACAGTCGAAAAAATTTACGTTTCTGCTAACTTCAAATTGTTTGTCCGGAATGAACATTTTTCTCGTGCACCAAATTAGTTTTTTAGTGCAGGAAAAAAAGGATTCGAGAAAAATTTTATCGATAGAGGCACGATTTTATACCGAAAATCTATAAAAATGTTTAAATTCTGTTAAATTGAATTTTGAAGCATCGAAATCAAGGAAATCTTTATATGAATTGATGAATATACCAGAAAATTCTCCAAGTTGTGCAAATACTGGAAAAATATGAAAATTAATAAAAGTCAAAGAAGTCTATAAAATACTTGATACGATAAAAATGCTGTATTCTTAAGGGGTATTATACCCAAATGGCCCGGAAATTACTCCTTTTTTTAGAGATATTGTAAAAAAAAACTATTGAATATTTTGGAATGAAACTTTTTGTTTGTTGAACTACATTACTTTAATAACAAATTACAATTTCGATAATCATAAGATATTTATTTGAATTGCAATGGCAACGTCTTGAAGTTGAGTCTGCAGAAAAAAAGTTGCTCCACGGTTGACATGATTTTGCACGTTCAAATTATCTGAAACACAAAAAGCCATATTTTTTTAATCAGTGGACTTGTCGCTATGGCCGGCACTAAAAGATACTAAAAGTTTTGTTTTTAAAAAATTTTACACTACTTTTTACGTCAAATTATGATTTTTACATGATGAATTTGACGTAAAAAATCGGTCTTCCAGCGTATAATCCGATTTTTCATAATTTTTCAATGATCTCGTTCCAACGTACGAAAAAAAAAAATTAAAATAATGTATTCGGCGCATTTAGCCAATTTTCGCCCTTCAGCCGTTTCCGTGCCGAGTTCGTTGTTTTCATTCGGTTTATTGGAAAACGAATGGGTATGCGAGGAGGGCAAGGAAGGGGGGCATGGGAGGGAAAAAAGGAAGAATCCTGAGGGTGATCCCGGAAAAATGGGACGGCTGCTCTTTTAATTCGAGGGTAAATCCGGGGCTCCGTCGTCATAGGACTTGCTGGGAAAACGAGAGAGCCCGGTTGTTCCGCAGGGACCTGATATTGACACCGAATCCAAACCAAGCGGATTTACCAATGTAACTACGAAATGGCTCGCGCACCATAGAATTTTTTTCATCAGAGCAAGTGCTTTTCCATTTTCTCTTTGCGCCCTCGAGCTCGCCACACTGGGAACGAAATCTAGCATTTTCTGAAACGTATAGTAAAAAGTCTATCTTAAAAAGTGTATCTTCCTAGTTACATACTAATCATTACTCTAAAAGTGAAAAATGATGTAATGTCCAAATACAAATATTGCTTGACACCTATCTATTGTTGCTCAATATCTATCTAACGAAATTGTACATCAAATTAAACGACATATTTGTATAGCCTGATAAGTTGAACGTGACTTGAAATTGAACAATAGTATAAATACTAGTGCGTCAGATAAAGAGCTAGACCTATTTCGGAATGTGAAAGAAACCTATTTCCATTTCCTATAAAATAGTTATACTCTGATCTTATTGTCTTATGGAATTTTAAACTCCTTAAACCATCGCTCTAAGAAAAATCGTCAAGGACCAGCAGTGTACTCAGGAATCCATCGTCGTTATCACCCGAACGACATCACAATGAATAAATAAATAAATTTCTTTTATTTTGATTCATTTTTAGATGTTTGAAACTTGCGATTGTCTTTTTGCCTAACTTATTAAACAAGTTCCTTTCCCTTGGCACGCACAATGGAATTGTAGTGGATGCAGGGGTGTAGGAGGAGAGGGGGATTAAAGGAAGGGATGGTTTGAAGAGTAATTCCACCCCGGCCACCCTACGTTTTTGGCCGACATTTACGACGTGTTTTACGCGATCAGAGCAACCCGTAACAATTATTGGACGATTTCGCGGCCGTAAAATTTTATATGCTCTTCATCCCGCGCCATCCACTCGCTCACAATTCCGCGCGCCGCTGAATCAAGGGCCACAACTTGCCTGGCATTCGAGTTCTATATACGCCGTGTATCAATAACTTGGCTGATGCGGGGACTAAATATAAACCCCAAAGAATACGACGAGAAGGCGAAAAAGTTGAGATGACTTGGTTTCTTTTAGAGATTTAGTTTTGAAGTCGGTGACGAAGTGGGCTGTGATAAAAACTGAAAAAAGGAGATGAAAAATTGTATTTTAGAATAAATGATTTTTCGGGAAAAAAATTTCGACACAACTTTTTCCATTATGAATAATATTTAATATAATAAACATAATATATTAGAATTATTTTTGATTCTTTTATTTTTGACCTTTATTTTTCCATTATTTTAATTCCAATCGATAGAAAATTTATAATTACCTCCCTCCATTAAAAACTGGTTCAGATTTATTAATAACGAGTTTTTAGAAAAATACTGGCACGATGTTTAAAAAACGTATGAATATATTTATAGTCATTTTCGAATAGACATTGTTAACAATGAAGGAAATTGTCACAACGTCTTGTTCTCGTTTTCCAGGCTCTCGATTAATTTTTAATTCCGTCTAATGAACGCCTCGTGGTCATAAACTGCACTTGCCTCTCGCGTCCTTGCTCAAGGATCACCTTTAATGTAACGAAAGGGTGGGATTATTCGGCTTGATTAATGCCCCGGAATTTTCCGACCCTTCCGGCTCTTCCTTTTTTTTCCCCTCATCTGCCCGGCTTGTTTTCCCCCGGTCGAAAAGCGGTCGCCGACAACCCTTTGTTACCGTACCTTATCTTAATTGCTTTCACGGTTCCCGTTTAGATCAATACCCACTGGCTGCTGCTGATGCTGCTGCTGTCTTATTCCGGTTCCCAATCCAAATTATTCCCCGAACTTATTTTAATTATTTAGAGATGTATTTTATGATATCATATTTAACTATTCGCATTTTATTGGGTATATTATTTTTATTATTTTATATAACATTTATTATTATATATTGAATTTATGGATTTTTTAATGGGAATGTAAATTAAGGATTAATCTCCTAAATTAATATAAGATACTTATATTTGTTTTCTTTTAAACTGCAATTTTGTAATTCAAAATTAAAAATGTCATTGATGTAACTATCGACCAGTAAAAAAATATTCAAAAATAAAAAAGTTACTATTGAAAAATGTTGGAATTAGAATCTTAGCTTATAAGTTTGCATGTAGAATATAGATGGAGATACTCATATAAATTAAGACTGCGCTGTGTGCATGTGCGACTGAGCACGGGCCCGTATGCCCATCAGAGCGTTGTCAACTCGATCGGGCTTGCTTTCTTCCTCGAGCGCTCGACAGTGGAAGTTGTAACAACGAGGACCTTAATAAAACGAGATACTAGAGAACGCGTGTGAGATTCTTGCTAACCTTCAAATCCAACAAAAAAATCAAAACCACAATTACAATATTCCTTAAAAATTGTATCCATCATTTCTCATAATTGAAGTAATGAATAGTCATTGATATTCAATAAATATTGTCCAATGCTACTATCTTTCACTCTAATCTGAAAAAGAATTAGAATATCCATGTTTTTTGAATTTTCATTTCTTCTACGTTTAGAACTTTAGGCACATAGTTTCATTGACGTTTCCGATTCATACTTATTTCGTGAAATATTTATTGTAAAACTTGCTCGAAAGAGGAAAAGCTCCAGAAAAGTGTAATGAAAATAAAATGTTGGGGGTTGGAATAAGGCGCATTACTCTCGGTGCTCGCATCCAATAATCCAGCTATTAGGTTTGCCGGGAGGAGGGGGGGGGGGTAGGCAGTAGTTTGACAGTCGGGCCGGGGCTTGGCGGGAGTTTCACTGACTCCCGGGGGTTCTTACAAGCACGTAAACTCAGCTTTACTGGCAGTTAACATTTTACGACTCAGCCGGGTGACCCCGCTGCCCGGCGTACTTGCACTTCGCTACACACACCAACCCCCTTCAAATTCCTATTACATTTGCGACCCAACGTACACTTCAAACATTACCAAATGACACTGACAACTCGTTTGATTTTAACGCTGCAAATCATCGATTCTCTAACTGAAAAATAGTAGTTTTCGTGTTGGTTTACGAAAGCTTTCTGTTTTTTAGGGTTTCGATTGATGATGGTTGAATTGATTGATGGATGGGATTCTTTTGTTGACATCTTCAAAGGGATCTCGGTCATCAATTAATTTAACTGGCACAAATATAATTTTTGTTTGAAATTTCCGCGAAAGTGAGCTATTACAACTTCTTTTTTTGTTTCGAAAGCATTCTCTTACTCGAAAATTTCGAATCATGTACATTATTCAAAACCCACGAGGAAAGGAATGCTTTTGGAGCAAGAAACGAAGGTGTAATGGCTTACTTTCGCGGAAATTTCAGAATAAAGCTATTGTTTCAGGTTCCTGATGTTCTAAACGTTGGAAAATAAAGGACATAAAAAAAAATTGATCATGTTACCTTTCATGGTTGAGGTAATAAATAATAAAAACCTGAAATTCAGTGAATATCAATAAACGGGATTAACCATTTTTTATTCTTTTTTTTTTGGGTGGATTTTAAAAACGATTTTTTATGTGGTTTTAGTTTATTTCTTGAACGTTTGAAACTCTAGACAAATGAAATCGTTAATTTTGATTGTTTAGCATCGAATTTTAGAAATTTTTAAAGTTGATCATAGAAAAAAAAATACTAAGAAACTGTATGAGTAACGTAAAATAAGAAAATTTTAGAATTTTTTGAAATATTTCATGATTTTAAATCTTTGACGGTAATTAGGTTTTTTGATTTTACAGATTTCGGATATTTGAAGTTCTATAAATTTTGGAGTACAGAATCGAACCTTTTTTTATTACTTTTTAATGGAACTTGATTTTTCTGACTTTTCTAACCACAGAGTCACTGTGGTTAGAATTTTTTTTCTCACTTTTAGTATTTTTCATATTTCCACATTATTTAACAACTCGAAGGGTTTTTTGAAAATTTGAATTTCTATATAGCTTCCTGAAATTCGATGCTCTAGGATTGAAAGTATCCTAAATTTTTTTTCATATTTTATAGATTTTTAAAAAAATAGTATTGAGACAGATTTTTTCAGAAAATCCCCCCTTTGAATATTTTTTCTGCCAATGCCCCTGTTTCAAAAAAAAAAAAAAAAAAAAAAAATTCAGTCTTATAAATGATATAACGTGACTCATTCAAATTCTTACATCGTCAGACTCAAACAAATTGATTCATGTCGATTTTATCATGCAAATCAATATTTCGAGTCTCGATAGAATCCGTTAGAAACGAGTTTGTTATGGTGATATTTTCACGATATTTATACCGTATGAAAACCTGATTTCAGCCTTGTACTACTGCCTTAATTGAGCAAGAAAAGTACGGTTGAGTCGGTATGTACAAATTTATTTCGAAAAGAGGATTCACGAAAATATAATAAATTTAAAATGTCTGATTGATTGTAATGATTTTACAATTCCCAGTTTGCGATATTGGGCAAAAAATGATGAAAAATGTTTTAATTAACAATGATTACATTTAGCGTCATGTATTTTGGCAGAATACAAAAAACTTTGTAAATTATAAATTAATTATTATTTTTTAAAAAATTCAAACTTTGTAGTAAAGATATAAAATAATAGAAACGATTTTGTAAACACCTCAAATTTGAAGTTTTTTTCTGTATAAGAAGCTACGAGCTCAAAGTTTCTGGTAGTTATGAAATTCCTGAAATATTCAAAAGTTTTGGGATAACTCTGTGTAAATTGGAGCCCTGTCCAACAAATTTGAAAACTTGGTTGAAACTTGAACATATTTCATCAACAATTTTTCAATATTGTGAAAAACTTATGAAACTTACATGAACTCTTGAAGCATGATGAAAGTTTCGAAAAAGTAGGAATTTCATTCGAGATTTACAAAACTCGATGAACTTTAAAATTTTCTGAAATTTATGAATAACTCGATTAACTTCAGAATGTTAACAATTTTCAAGAGAAAAAAAAATTTCTCTATTGCAAATTAATTTTGAATAAACATCATTCTAGTAAGAATTTAACTTAAGTTAAGAAATACTAATTTTTCCTTTCTATTGATTCCAAATCCATCATTTTTTTTTATTCTTTAAAATGTATAAACATAAAAAATTTGCGAATACTCGAAAATTCAAAGGAAAATTTCTGCGAGTGAACAAATGTTAAAGCAAGTATTATTCGCTGTTGTTATTATTCCGAGCGAGTTCGGAGTTGCAAGTAATATTTTAGTCGATCGAAAAATTGTTTTCCATGAGGTTATAAAGTAGAGAAAATGCGCCCGCTGTATCTTTGTGTCGCAATGCAATGCAATCGGCAATGTAAATTGATTTTTTTATTTCTTTTCCTTGTACGTGAGTGGAAACATGAGAGACTAGGAAATCATTGTAGGGGAATAACTAGATTTTATTTATTATGAAACTACGCTGGAATTTTATCGCAAGTATTGGATAATCGCCAAGTTTTCATAGAAATTGCTCGTTGCAAAATTTAATTGCAAATGCATCTTTCTCGATTTTTTTATAACTTTGGAAATGCTAAAAACTTAGTAGAATTTCAGGAAGTTTTCATTAATTCAGTACATTGCAAAGAATTTCGAAAATTTCAAGTCTTTGTTTTGCTATTGTATTATAATAGTGAGTAGTATCTCTTTAATACACTTTTCATAACTTTTCGTTGCGATCATAACTCGTAGAGTTATTCAGAGTAATGAGTGATTAAAAGAAAAAGAGAAGAAAATAAAAAATGACGAGGAACTCGCGATGGGACGCGGTATTTTTTAATCCTCGTTCTCGTGTCTCTCGGGCGCTGTAACTAAACTTTCAACCCCTTCACTAGGGAAGTATCTTTAATTGTTACACTCCGTGTAAATGTATTAGTCGCTTGCATTAGTTTCACGCTTTTCCAGGTCTTTGAAAACTTTGATTTTACTCTGTATTTTACTCTAACTTTAATTTTATTTTTTCTTATGTTGCTTTTCGCTCGTTTATTACTTACATTTATTGTCAGCGAACTAGGCGTATTTCGATATGAATTTAATTGAACATAAATACTCATTGGACATAAACTCACAACATACACACAACACCACTCATGTGGAGTGACGCACACGACACATTTGAGCTAGTGTTCCGCTCCATACACACATACACACACACGTGACACAATAGAAAAAGCAATAGATTCCTTGTATGAAGCTCCCGCCAGTTCTTGAATTTGTTTGAATCAAAAGTAATAAAAACTCTTAAAAATAATATGAAGTTGTTGTGAAAAACCCTCTCGACAACATTTATCGTCTATCATTTATTCATTCATCAGTTCAATTTATTTTACTAATGATTTAATTTATAATAAACAATTGAAAAAAATAGATTCAATAATTAATAAGTTAACTAACTCATTTGTCATGTATCATTCATTCATAAATTAATTAGTTCATCGCTTCATTTACATATTTTCATCCATTCATGAGTGTATTCATTTATTATTTATTTATCCTTTATTACTTACATTTCTTTCAGATTTTACAACTTTTACCTATTCATTACTTGAATTTAGTATTTACATTTTTTACTTACATTTATCATCTATCATTCATTTAATTTCTCGTTAATTTATTCATTCATTCCTTACTTCCATAAAATTTATCAATAACTAGATTTGTTAATTCAATAAATTAATTTACATTTTAATTTATCTATTCATCCATATTTATCATTTATCATGTATATCCTTAACTTTTTTTTACGGTTAACATTTTCCAGTCATTTATTTAGTTCCATTTTACATTTTTATTTTCTATTTGACTCTCATCTTAAAGATTCACATTTTCAGATTTTTATTGTTTGAGGGGAAAGAGTAATTAGCGCCCTATGCTCAGTTTATTATAATGATATACGATCCAAAGTTAAACTGCGAAATTGCAAATTTCATTGAAGCGTTAACGAAAATAAAAGATTGTTAGTACCAAATTGTATGAGAGTACGTAGTAGTAGCAGTATCAGCCCTTTTAGGGTCGAAGGGCGCCAAGGAAAGGAGATGGAAGCGTATTCTCAAAGACATTGAGTGAAACGGAAAGACGTAAAGTCACTTCCGGGTTTTATGGGTCGTCCAGCTCCATCATGGCTCATAAAAGCATAATAAAAGCACTGTTACTCGCATAGAACCACCCACTTTAAACCTCGAGACGAAGGAAAATCGTGCAGTCGGCTCTTTTTCGCGTACGCATCGCTTCTACAGCCTCGTCTTTAAATGCAGTACCAGGCAAACCAAATTGATTCTTTTATGATCGTTACGCTCCAACGCTTTTTCGCTCGGCCTTTATTTTTCTTCTTCGACTTTTCCTGACTTTTCTTAGACGTCGCGAGCGATTGCTGTCATTGAATGCTCATGAGACTTTCATGTGTCGATTACTTTTCACGCTTTCCTTTTGTCATTTCCTTGATGAGGGAGTGCATTAGGAACGTCGTAACTTGGGGGCTGAATCGAGTTTTGGGGTCTGGTTTCTGAGGATTTTGTAGTCGAATTTTACTGATTTTTTAATCAGTAAATAGTTCGAAATTACTATTTTAATTAGTTTTGAAGTATTTACATACTAGTAAAAATTTCAATTGTCCTACCTCAAAAAAAAAATCTGGGAACGAATATTAATGGCAAGTTTGTTTTTGTTTGTGCAGTACTTTCTTTACGAAACACCCAAGAAGAAGAGCCACCAGATCCTCAGTTGATGAGGCTAGACAATATGCTGATCGCAGAAGGTGTGGCGGGGCCCGAGAAAGGAGGAGGCGCTGGAGCCGCGGCGTCTGCGTCGGCAGCGGCGGCAGCTGGGGGAGCCCCAGGACAACCTGACAACGCCATTGAGCATTCCGACTACCGAGCCAAGCTTGCTCAAATTAGACAGATTTACCACCAGGAGTTAGAAAAATACGAACAGGTTAGTCAGTTGTAAATTTTATAACATATATTAAACAACAGTAGTAAAGTTATTGTAAGTCGTTATTTATTGTCGAAGTTTCGACTCGTTTTGAGTTGTTTTCAAGGCGTCACAAAATTTTACAAGTGTGACAAAGTGTAATAATATGAGGACAAATGTTGTAAATTTTGTGACGTGTTTTGTAACAGTTTCATGAATACTGATATAATGTCCATGTAAGGTAGAGCTATATATTATCCTTACATTTACTTAAATAGAATTGCTGTGTAAAACATCTACTACTCTAATCTACATTATGTTCCTTTTTTTTATTAACGATCGGGATTTCCACGATTTGTTATAATAAGTTAGAAACGAAGAATCATTTACTTTTTCAACTAACGATCGGGATTTCGAAAATTTGTCATAATAAGTTAGAAACAAAGAATCATTTACTTTTTCAATTAACGATCGGGATTTCCAGGATTTGTCATAATATTAACGATCGGGATTCCATCATTTTTAGACTTATCATAATTACTCCTCGAACGTGACTTGTCATCGGTTCTACTTGTATCCAACTAGTATAAATACAGCGAGCGCAGTGTTACTGTAATACTGTATTGCTGTAATATTACAGCAGTCAGCAGTAGTCAGGCAGTCGAGTCAGTCGAATCAAGTTGAATTGTTGGAGTGGCAGTTGGCGTATAGTTTAAGGTGTTTTTCCGGAGACGTGATAAAATCCGTCATTCATTGTAAATTCTGAGTTGTTAAATAAAAAGGGAATAGATTTTTTGAAAAAATATTTCAAGATTGAGAAACCGATAAAAATACCTAAAATATCGGATTTCAGTATATAAATTTATGTATATTTGAAAGAACCTAGAAAATTCTTCAAAATTCATAAAACACTCAAAATCTACCCAAACTGTAAAAACACAAGAATGAGCTTGAATAAATATTCATTCCTACGTTGAAATTAACATTCGTTTTCCTATATTTGCTCTTTTGAAATTTTAGTTAGCCCCTCCCAAAATTAACATAAATAATGAATTCCCCTATAACTCCCCTTCAAAAGTGTAGAATAAACGTAGAACTTGGAGCTAGTTCTATTGACGACGAACTTGTTCGAAGCATCCTGTTTAATTGTGGAAACCCTAGGTCAGCCGATAAGAAACGCAATTTTGAAAGGGCAGGCCATGGTTTCTGCCACGACAATGTGCGTGTTAATGAAGCGAACGTGTACACTCTCGTTAAAAAAAATAAGACCGCGCATACAGATGGGATTTCTCGTGCATTGCGGGCAAGTTTCGCGTGTTTCGGCTCCCTTTCAACGATTTCGGTGCACTGCCCTAGAAACATTTCATGAATTTTTCCTCGCTACGGTAATTACCTCCAGTTGTAGAAATTCTAGGAATTTTTTTGTTTCAACTTGAAGTAGTCCATGAATAATAAAAATTCTGAAATAATACAAAACCTTATTTCCCAAAATAGGAAACAAAAGGTGTACAGAGTGTCCCAAAGTTCACGTTACAAAAATAAAAGCATGTGTTTCTCATGAAATTGTGGAAAATGGAATTTCATGAGAAAACCACATTTTTCCTCTGTAACGCGAACTTTGGAGCATCCTGTATAAATGCATTATATTCGCACATCCACGTACCTGCGATTTAATTCAATGAATTTAAAAAGAAAGTTTATCAAGATCTTTTTGTGGGGCTTGGTAAAAGAAGAGAGAGAGGGGGGGCAGGGGGGAGGGAGGGGGAAGGGTTTCCCACTAAGGGAGAAAAAAGACATCCTGCGACATAGGCTATCGCTGGATCTTCGACGGAAAGTGCGTATACGTTTATTGCGACCGTAGAACGCGAGCCTTAATTACCTCGTATTTCATCGTAACGATCTCAAGCCCAGCGTGTTTTCCTGCTGCAAATGAGCGCCGCCGCCGCCGCCGCGTTTTCGTTTCTACTTGAAAGTATATAGCGTATGTACAAAGCTCTGGCTGGCCCCGAGAGTAGTCTTGCGAAGCGACGCGTTTGCTCGATAAAGAAGACGATCATTACCGAGTTTTAAATGCCGGGGCCGTGCGATCGCATTCAAATTGCGAAATTCGAACGGTGAATCTTTCGCTGCAATTTCACTGGTATTTCAATATTGACGGGGTTATACATGTGTTTGAAGTTCCCGAACGTTTGGAAAAGAACGAAACAGAAAAAAAATTTATTATGTCTTGCATAGGTGAAGTGATGAATAATTATTTGTATTTGATAAATATTATTTGTGAAAATATGGAAAGTCAGTGTTATTAAATTTTCCTTAATTTCCAAAACACTACTTCTTATGGAGAAAAAAAAAGAAATTTACTTATTTAAACTCTTTAAACTTATTTAAACTTATTTAAAGAGTCACCTTCAATTTTTCTCTATATTCTCAATTCAAGTTTTTCAAAAGCTGCACGTAATAAACAAACTTGTCTAATATACAGTAAAATTTCCAGCAGAGATTGCGTTTTCTTTTTCATCATCGCTTATATTTTACGTGGAGCTTGGAATAGAAATAAGCTTACGGTGGCATTATTTAAATTTAGAAATCCGCTTATCAGATTCTCGGTGAGCCAAGCCAAGTCAATGTATCGACTGACGTATTTATCTGCACAATTATGTAAAATTAGACCGACTCTCGCGTGCCAGAACTTGCCGATGAGTGTCCTGAATTTATTTTGATTCCAGTGCCAGAAAACGTGGATTTTTCATTAAATTCCAAGTACAGGATTTTCTGCATGACAATGTTAATTTCAATGACATTCAGTATTCATGCCGATAATTTATTTTCGTTTTTTAATGGGGTTTTCAGAGTAAACTTTGTGAGTAATTGACATTTTTGAAATTATTTATTATTTTCATTTGTTACGAAAATAAGTGATGTTGTTCGAATGAATAATTGTTTTATCATTTATATTGTCGACTTTCACGAAATTGGCTTCTAAAGTTTTATATTTGTTTTAGTTTTGTTGATTTGGCATTCTGAGAACAAAGGTTTAACGTCTGCGAGACTACGCAAAATGGCGTGACAGTCACAGAAATAGACGCATATGAATTTTGTTGGATCGCGTGAGGAGTTGCCGAAGCCCATGGTCGACTGAATTAAACGAACGGAATCTAGTTGTTATAACTGTTTCAATGAAAACGACGTATCGCATTAAAAAAATGAAACATTTTATGCAGTGATAAAAAATACGGCAATTTTTCAAATCCATATGTGTTTTTTAGTGTATCTATAAAAAAAAGAAAATTTTTTTTCATTGGCCAAAAAAAGAAAATCGCGTTAAAAAAAATTGAAAAGTTTTTTCGAGGTAAAATTCCCAAAAATTACCTGGGAAAATTTCCGTCGCATAAAAGTATTTCCCTCAAAAAACATATCAATATAAAAAAAAACAGCATAAGAGCAGATATCCCCGGGGAAAAAATAAAATATAAAAAAATCCGAGTATGAAAAGAAACGAGCCAACGCAGAAGAAGAATAATGCATTGTCCTGGTTAAAGGGAAACAGTGGCCGATATCAGCTTTTCCTGTGAAAAGTAAAGGAGGAGAGGCAGGCGAGAAGAGGGGAGGGGGGGGGTGTTGGAGAAAAGGAGAAAAAGATCGTTGGCGAGGTCTTGGGGTGGTTTGCAATTTTGGAATGCATTCCACTCTACGGTCACCCTCAATCTCCCTTTCCTACATTTCCTATCTATCTTTTGCTCTCCTCTCTCTCTCCGTCTTGCATTGGATGTATTGGCGCTGTTCCCGTCTGGTGCCCGGGAACGTTCCGGGGCTAGAGAGCCCAGGCCTTCTTCCAATGGTTACTCGCGAGTTTTCCCGGCTCGACCTCTCTAGAGCTCCTCCAATTCTTCGCCGCTGCCTCCTTCTCTCCTTATTTCATTCATTCCAAACTCCCCCGATATTATTGTGAAATTCCTTTTCTTGGATTGCTTTTTTTTCCTTTATCCTTCTGCAAATGAAATTCCAGGATTTTCGCTGTCCTTTGTATGTGCAAAGTGCGTTTATGTATTTCATGTATTTGTTTCAATCTAATTGGATTGAAACGAATCTGATTTTGTCTATTTTTTCTAGAAGGATGGATTCGTTTGTGATGGTTATTGTTTAATTTTTTTAATTTTTTTTTTTTTTTTTGCAGGCATGCAACGAATTCACGACTCACGTGATGAACCTGCTGCGGGAACAGAGTCGCACGAGGCCAATAACGCCGAAAGAAATCGAGAGGATGGTGCAGATCATTCACAAAAAGTTCTCGAGTATCCAGATGCAACTGAAGCAATCCACGTGCGAGGCTGTCATGATCCTAAGGAGTCGATTCTTGGATGCCAGGTTTGTCATTAAAAAAATGGATGTAAATATGCACACGTAGAGAAAAGAATGTATATCACATCCATGAAAATGGTGATTTTGGACAATACTTTTAAAAAAGGATGTCACATTTATTTGAAAAGGCAACATACCGTTTTCTTTGACTCCAGGAATATAAATATTGTCATGATGACAAACTACAATTTTACTCCACCCTTTTGATGGATGTGACATCTATTCTTTTCTCTCAGTGCACAAATGTGGCATAAATATGCCGAAAAATAACGAAAAATTTTAAATCTTCAAAAATACTGGAAGTTTTTACGAAATATCTTGAATATTAGTAATTCACTGAATATAGAAATCCTATACGGACATAATTTGAAAAAAAAAAAAAAATATTTTCAAAATTACTGAAATAACTATAAAACTTCGAATGGAGCATGAAACTCTATAAATCTATATTGAAATCCATTCTAATACGAAAAAAACCTTAAAAAATTGCGAAACTGTCAAATACTAGAAAATAGTATTTTGAAAAATTCTGTAATACAGGTTGATTCAACATGACCTGAGCACCCAAAACATTTAGATTCCTTGTGAAATTCTTAGACAATATTTCCTTTGCTACTTTTTTCAGAACTTTTCGCGAAAATCAAAATCCAAAAATATATCCAAGTGAAAAGTTTCAACCAACCAGATTTTTCAGATTTCAATCTCGAATATCTTTTTCCATTTTAAGTTTTGCAAAAAGTGGCAGAATACTTTTCGACTCAGAAAAATATGAAGAAAATTTGGGTAGAATTTGGTCCGTCGTTTTTATCTCCACTTGTCAAAAAAGTACATTTATTGTTATTATTATTTCTTATTAGTTGTATTAATAAATCATGTAATAATATATCAATTATATATATATTGCATATCACTTATAATAAATAATAATTAATATACGATTATTATTATAATATTGATATTATATTAATTTGATATTATTAATATAACAATATAATATAATTGTAATTAAATAATGTTATAGTTTATCATTTAATATTATTGTAATATAATTTATAGTATTTATAATATATAATATAATATAATATTATTTAATATCATTATCAATTGAATAATACTATAATAACTCAATATGTTTATATTAATATATTAATATTATAATATTTTTCATTCATAATTAATTAATATCAATAATTTTGATTAATTATTAAAAATTATCAATATAAATTTTAAATATAAATAGTTGCCTTAGAATTTCACAAGTAATTAAATATCTAACATGATTGAAATTCTAGAAATCGATTTTGGTACACAGAAACCTAAAATATATGAGAAAATTGAGAAATTGTACGAAATTTGAAAAAATACTGAAAAATACTTTAAATAAAAGAAATTAAAACTAAAAATCTATATGGACATAATGTACTGTGAAATTCTTCAATTTTAGTTTTTTCACATACACTACATGCACAATTAACAGAATTTTCTGTTGATCTATGGTTTTTGTAAAAATTTCATTGGAAATAAGAGCCAGGGAGTTGGAAATCATTGAAAATAAAATATGCTTTGTGATTTACAGGCGCAAACGAAGGAATTTTAGCAAGCAAGCTTCCGAAATTTTAAACGAATACTTCTACTCTCACTTGAGCAATCCATATCCTAGTGAAGAGGCAAAAGAAGAGCTGGCGCGGAAATGTGGCATAACTGTTAGTCAGGTATGGTTTCAAAAACTGTTTTTTTTTTTAATATTTAAAAATGATCGTGATATTGAAAAGGCTAAATAAATAAAAAAATTAAGAATTAATTTACACAATATATTTAAAAACTAAAACACCGTGTCCTTGAAAGCCATTCATTTGAAATTTGGAATTTCCAAGACAAGAAAAATGTTAATAAATTTTTTTATATTACATATATTAACTTGAATACTTGTAATTCAGAAAATATTTTTTATATTTTTTTGTCGTAATCGTGTAATTTGAAAATTTTCATTGACGTTCCTTGTTTCAGGTTTCCAATTGGTTTGGCAATAAAAGAATAAGATACAAAAAAAACATAGGAAAAGCGCAAGAGGAAGCCAATTTGTATGCGGCGAAAAAAGCTGCCGGTAAGTTCTTGAGATAAAAATTTTTTTGCATCACTAGAACTTTTTCACGTGGAAATTTTTCTAGTAGAACCTTCAGTTCAATTGATTCGATAAAGCGAAAGAGATTTGTTGAGTTTGCGATGTTTAGATGCTGTTATGAAAATCGGATTATCTTGTATTTTCGCGTTTCTCGTGAATCTTTCAATACAAGTTTAAAAATTCTTTTATTTTATGAAAAATATTAAGGTCTTGTACATTCATTGTGTTATTTAACAATTTTTATAAATGAATCAGTTGAAATTTACTTGCAAATAGTAAAGTTTCAAGTTTAATATAATTTATGTTACGCGTCGTTTTTTAATATCATATGAAATCAATGGCATTTATTTTTATTTTTCATAATTCCAGTTGTAGATTTGTTTTTTTTTTTTCAAAGTATAAACTGCCATTGGATGTTTATCGATAATTTTTTCTTCATCGCGGAATTTCATTAGTGTAAATCATGCGTGCAACGAGTTATTGCTTATTGTTTCTTGCTTCTACCTCAGCATAATTGCGCGTGTCAATAAATCTCTTTCGCTACGGAATGAATTGATCGGTGCTCATAATTTGTTGTAGTTCTTTATTCATTTATTTTTTTTTTGCATATACTCATAGTTGGAATTTCAACAAGTCAAAAAAAAGTAATTGATCAGTGGTAGCAACAAACTTACTTATGATTCGATCATTTCATAAAAGACAGAACGATTTGAGTTTCATGAACATTTTTTCTTGTTTTTGGAGTTTAAGTTATGTTATGATTATTTGTCGAGTACTGCAATAGATTTAGGAATAATTCGAAATAATCCGAATGGTCATTTTCCGGAAATGAAATTTCACAAATCCTTTTCCTGAAAAATTAAATTTTACTGAATGGCTGAGTTGAATTTCATAGAGAATTGAAATAATTACTACTTATTTTCATATTTGTTATCGATTTTTATTCATTTTCATATTGAAATTAATTTAAATTATGTTTAAAATAACGTCCATTGCTATAGTAATGATCGATAATTTTTTGGCAATTTTTTCGTTTGAATTTTTTGATTTGAAACCACTGGAATTTCGGGAAAATTTTCATTCAGGAGAAGAGTATTCGGGAAAATGGGAGGAACGTAATTTTTTGCTTATTGCACAAAGGCCTTAATAATTATAAAAAAAGACACAAATGTCTTCTGTGTTTGATGGAATGGAAATAGTGTGCTACTGTGGCGGCGATTTGGTGTCGAAATCGTGCATTTTTTCTGGTCATTTTTGTAAAAAATTATTTTATTTATTTTTTTAAGTAGTTCTTGAAAATGAAAATTATCGAGTAATTTTGATGGACGTGTTTTCTTTTGGATATTCTTGAAATCGCCGAGAATTGTGGATTTTCTTTGATTATTCTTTTATTTCCTGTTTTATTATTCATTTATTGAAATAAACAATTTCAATAGATTTTCCATATTTTTGAAGATATCTGGGAAGTTGAGATCTAAGTAGATTTTAGATATTTTATAGATATTTATGTCCATAAAATTTTAAATGTTTAAAAAATAAATTGAAATTGTGTCCATCATCTCTTATACTTAAAGAAATAAATATATAATCATATTTAATGAATATTTTTTAATGTTTGTAATTATTTTTTACTTTAACTTGAAAAAGAAGTGAAAAACCTGTTTTTTTATTTTCGTTTTTTTCTAAAATGTTTGGAACTTGAGACATATAGATTTTTGACATTTTTGTACTTTTTAAAGTGTTTATAAGATTTTGTATCGATTTATAGTATTCTTATAGATTTCTGTTAATTCTATAGATTTTTAAGCACGTTGTTTTGGAACTCGATGGGCTAGAATTCCAAGTTTTATAGATTGTACGTATTTGTTCAGATTAAAAAAAAAAACATTTTTTTTTTATAGAACTATTATATTTTTAATATTTTTTTAGAGTTTGTTCATGGTTTGGAAGACTTTTCGATAATTTTATAAATTTATTACTAAATTTCTAGATTTTTTATTTTAATAGATGTCCAGTATTTTAAAAATGTCTAGGATAATTATATCCATGTTTATTTTGAATAACCTGTGGAGTTTTTAATATTTTCGTACCTTTGAAAGTGTTAATCAAATTTTGTAGTGATTTATAGTATTTTTATAGATTTATACACTTTTTGGGATTCAATAATCTAGAATAAATTGTAAGTTTGATTGGTCGTACGTATTTGTTCAGATTTTTCAAAAATCATTCTCTAATAGAATTTTAATACTTTTAGTATTTGTCAAGGATTGTTCCATTTAAAATACTTTTTGGTATTTTCATGAATTTCTATTTAAATTTCCAGAGTTGGATGCTCTAGAATTTTTATTTTAATAGACTTCCAGTATTTTAAAAATGTCTGAGATAACTAGATCTACGTAGATTTTGAATAATCTATGAATTTTTTATATTTTCGTACCTTTGAAAGATGTTGACAAGGTTTACAACGTTGAAAAATCACACGAGAATTTTTGTTCTGAGATTTATCATCAATTAAAAGCTCAAAATAGTGAATTCAGCAAAGCTTCTAAAAATTGTTTTAATTGAAATTCATCGTTTAAAAAAAATCGAACTTTTGAGATTCTTGTAATAAAAACTATTCTTCTAAATTTTGTTTCCTGTGAAAATGTTTACGACAAATTTTTTTCATAAAAATTCCAGTTTATAAGAAATGTATGAGGCTTACATATTGTCTCATAAAAAATGTGAAATTTCTTATAAAAATAACACTGGTTATTTATAAAAAATTTTTTCTTATTAGAATTTTGCTATTTCTTATAAGAATCACAATCACAAGTGTATAAACATGTTTAAAAAATTCCTTGTTAGGAGCTCCGTCAAATTTGTTTTTTCAAAGTTTCACATCTTTGGTGAATCTCAGAAAAAATTTTTGCGTGATTTGTCAACGTTGTAAACTTTACAAACATTTTGAAAGTATTAATAAGATTTTGTAGTGTTTATAGTATTCTTATAGATTTCTACTATTTTTTTTATAGATTTTTATAGACTTTTTTTGGAATTCGATGGTTTAGAATTTCAAGTTTCATAGATAATACGTATTTGTTCAGATTTTTCCGAAAATCGTTCTCTCATAGAATTTTCATACTTTTCGTATTTCTTTGGAATATGCTAATGATTCGAAAGACTTTTTTTACTGAATTTCTGCCTTGATTTCTGGAATTTGATGCTCCACAATTCAAAATTTCTGAGATATTCGATATTTTCGTAAATTCTAGTGTTATTTTTATTCAGCACTGAGCTGGAACAATTTCCTTAATTTTTTTTTTTTTCTATGTTTTCCTTGCCAAACATTTATAATTGCAATTCTCTTGTAGTTATGATTGCTGTTTTTTTTGAGTTGGTGTAATTATTAATTTTACTCGAATTTAAGAGTTAACAAAAAATCATTTGTTACTTACTTTAAATTTCAGTAAACATTTTCACCTATTCACTTTACTTTTTATCCTTATGTTCATTGACTACTTTATTTTTAAAAGCCATTTATATTATTTTGTTATCGTTTATATTCTATATAATTTTTAAGTTTATTTCTTGTTTTTTTAATTTACATGAAATAATATTCGATTTCACTCTAATTTCACTCAAGAATGCAAAAAAAATGTGTCCCATTTCGCCATGAGAGTGGCGCAGTTGACTATTTCGAGATCGTAAATCTTAGTAGCTATACGGGCCGAAGCGCCTTTGCAATTTGTAAGCACCGCGATTGTTTCTACAGCAGCTTTTGCAGGAGCCTCGCCGTACAGCATGGGCGGTGCTAGCCAAGGCACCCCGACTCCGATGATGTCACCAGCGCCTCCTGGTGGGCCCCAGGACATGGCAGGCTATGGAATGGGCATCAACGGCAGCGACTACGGTTCCCAACCGTACAACGACGGCTCCATGGGCTACGACCCGATGCACCAGGTAAAATTTTCTTCACCCATTCCTCCCCTTCAATTTCCAAATTAGGCTTCGAATTTTCCACCTCAAGTTTCAAACGAAAATGAAAAAAAAAGTAAACGTTTGGAACTTGAGAAACATAGTTATTTTTATGTTGAATGGTGGCTTTTTTTGTGCTTGCATGGCGCATGAGGTTTTTGTGACTCGAAGGAATAAATAAATAAATTAAAAAAAAAATGGATTTTGAGATACTTTTTCAGTCGAGTCACAAATTTGCTTTTTCACGTACGCATGTGCATCTCATTACGCGCACACAAAAGTTACATAGCCACGTACAATTGCCACGAATTCGGGAAGTTTAATTAAAAATTGTTCTCGAGAACGCAATTTTTTTTTTTGGGGGGGGGGGGGTCGAAGTACAATGGGAAATTTTCACTTTTGCCAATTTCGAGCGAAACTTTTTGCGTAAGAAAGGCGAATTCCGGGCGAAACTTTTGGATTAAAGGCGATGTTTCGCGTGTCTTGGATGCGTTGGTTTTGTTCAAGTTTTCGTTGTGCTATCGTAAAGATGGGACGACGAGGAAAACGTGGAAACGAGCGGGGGAAAACCGGGTGGGAGGAGGGGTGAGGGGGGGGTGAGGGGTTGTCGGAACTGCCGAGTTGCTTAGTATGCATTGGAGTTGCAAAGACAGTTTTTAGGCAGTAATAATGAACGGTGTATGCAGTACATCGTGGTTCTTAATGAATTGCGTGTTTACGTGAAGGAAGTATGGTTCTCGAAAAGAAAATTATACTGTGAAACGTAGAATTTCGTACGCGAAAAGTTGGAATAAACAAAAAAAATTAAAGCAACATTTTCATTTATGTTTTATGAGCAAAAAGTTACTATTGTTTTTAGTTAATTTTTAAATTAACGTAATCTTTGTGGAATAGTATGGTTACCGTAACATCTCTATAACTAACTCTGTATAATATAATAATTTTATAAGAACTATTTTATAGCAATTCTATTTTTGTTTCTTACACTGTAGATAAGACAAGATTTTTTTCAGGTACGAAAGAAATGGAAAAAAAACTAATAAGGTTTTTGAAGAACTGGAGTAACAATTTTGATGAAGTGCCGACCATTCTGGATAAATTTTGATTTGGTCTAGAATTTTACATCGTTATGGGTATTTTTTACGGATCTCATGAGAATGTTATTTATCGGAAATAATGTAATTAAAAAAAAAAAAATGAAAATTTACTGTAAGTTTTTTATACAATTGCAAATGTGTCGTTTATTTACTATATTCCTGAAATAATAATTTTTAGGATGTTCTGCAATTATTTTCCAAATTTTACTGGCAGCAAAAATTTTACTGTTGTTTTAATTATTACTCTACTTGACCTTAGTCACGAGGTCGAAGAAATTCGAGTTTTTATAATGAAAATTCATAAATAAACAAATGCTTGGTCCACGAAACTTTGAAAATCAGGTAATTTGCCTTACCTAGTTTGCTAAAAGTGGTGTGAGCAAAACAACAATTGAAGAACATTTTTTTTTTGGTTTTGGCACTTACTGCAGTTGTACTAACAGTTTTTATCACGCATAACAAATGCTTTTTGGTAAATACGAGTAAATAATTATGAGCCCAATGTATTTTTTTATACAAATCTTTTCCTCGTTGATTGGAAAATTTTTGGAAAAGGCTTGAACGGCAGTTTTTGGAATGAAGGCTCAGAAAAACACCTGTCGTGGTTTGGTATTAATATTTGTCGAGGAACTAACATTGAACTGTGTTTGTTGCAACGGCACTATCGAAATTTCGGAATTTTTTTGAAAAAAGTGCACAAAATTAGTATCTGGTATTCATTTAATTTGTCCCCCCAGCGAAAAACGATGCAAGATTTTTAGAAAATACTCGGCGACATGGGAAAATCGACAAAATTTAGTTTCACGTGAGGGGAAAAAGGTGAAAATTTGTTTGGGTACATGGAATTAAATTGTCACAAGCACAGTTCGCACTTTATGGCACTTTTGTACATAATAATTAATAATACTTGTGATTGATCTCGTGTTTTCATATTTCGTTGGCGACTTTAAATGGTAGAAAAAGGGAGATTGAGCGAGGAAATTTATCTGAAGAGAATAAATGTTCGAGGAGTTGTTTATTTCATTTGGAGAGTATTTTTGGAAAAAAATGTTGGAGTAAAAAGGAGTAAGTTGTTTTGAAAAATCTGCGCTTGCAAGTACGGAAACCGTGATATTTATTAAAAAATTTGTTCAATTAAAATTGATAAATTAAACTCAAAAAATTTGTTAAACTAGGATATCAGGGAATGTTGATAAAATTTATCTATTAAATTTTAGAATAAATTAATTTTGTTATGTTTTAAAGAATCACTAATAGTTCTGAGATTTTTTTCAAAATAAAGAATGAAGGATGAATTTTTCTTTAAATTAGGAAAATTAATTTTCTACATGTCTTTTTTCAAATTTTTTTGGTATTATTCGGGTCATATAATCTGCATAAATTTCACTGTATTTAGACATGTTACTTGTAATTTTCTGATTTTTGAAAAAAAAAATTAAAAAGAAAAATTAAATTATTGAATTCATTTAAAAATTCAAAAAAGAAGTTCATCAATTAAATTTTAGAACATATAGATTTTGTTACGTTATAAAGTATCATTCATAGTTATCGGATTTTTTTATTCTCCTTATTTATGAAATATTTTATTGAATATCTTGTTTTTTAACAAATTGGAAATATATTTTCTGATGACGAAAAACATTTTAAGGTCAAAAACAAAAAATTAAACTCCGAAATTTATTCCACTATGGAATATCAAAACAATTTTTTTTTAATGGTGAATTTTTAGATTTTCGCTGACTAGAAAAATGATTTTTTATACTTCAAAATATTTTCTAAAATATTTTTTCGGTTTTTCATATAAATGCATAATTTTCAATCTGGAAAATGACTTGTAAAAACCGAAAAAATTAAAATAAAAAAAATGTGTTACGGATTATGTTTTAAATTATGTTCATAAATTACCTTATTCTCTTTTCAACGAGCTAAAAATTTGTAAATGTTTTTGTAGAAAATCCTGACAAATATTGATGAAATGAATGAAATTTTAATGCATTTTTCTGTAAAAAAAAACAACGAAAAATTTCGACGTATGGATATTATTGAGATAGAAATTATTATTGCGTGAAATCTAATTTCGATTCTTCAACAAATTTTAATTTCATCTTTTGCAACGTTTGACTTTCAAAAGTATATTTAAACATACTAATTTTTATGAATAATCACACGCTTTCCTAAATTTCAGTTAAAATTAAAAATTTTCTAAATTATTAAAAACCGAGGAACATAGAAAACCCGAAAATTCATATGATATTAGGAAACTTCGATAAAGTTCATCAATTAAATCTCAGAGTAGAAGTATCATTTGCAGTTTTCTGATTTTTTCAAAATAAAGAAATAGAGAATAAATTTTTCTGGTACTATTCGGGTCGTATAATATGTATAAATTTATTATTTATTATTGAATTTAGACATGTTATTCGTAATTTTCTGATATAAAAAAAATTGTATTACTCACAAGGAGAAAACTGGTTTGGTTACAGCAACCAGTTATTTAATAAATTATGGACCAACCAAAGTTTTGGGTAATACAACCAACACTTTGGTTAAGACAACCAAAACTTGTGTTATAACTACTAATACTCAATTTTTACGACTGATACTTAGGTTGCAATAACCAATTATTTGGCTATCATACCTAAAGTTTTGGTTGCACTACCCAAAACTTTGGTGGAGTCATATTTTACTAAATGAATGATTGCTGTAACCAAAAAATTTTTTTTCTGTGCAAAAAGCGAATATGTATTCAAACTTTGTACCACTCACTCTACTTTTTTTGCAAGAAGGAAATGAGTCATTGTGTCAAAAGGACGGAAAAGAAGAGAAAAAATCTGAAAAGATGAGGATATAGTTAAAAGGAGGTTTTACAGTAGGTTAAAGAACTGATATTAGGTAAATCGTGTTGTTTTACAGTGACGCGCGAGCCAGCGTATTCACGCAAGTCAACGGGCTATGAGAAGCATCGAGTGCCGAGATTTCTCGTCCGTTGCAACAAGCACAAGTTTCTAGACTGCAAATATAAAGATCGCCTGCGATTGTCGTTGTACAATGTAGAAGCATATCGCGCAATTGTCGTATACGAAATGGGATGATAATCATTAAACCATTTTTCATCATCAGCAGCGTACATAGAAACCATAGATCTAGAGATTTAATAACGAGGAGTACATACATTTTATTTGACAAGTGTGCAATATATTTCGTTGCAGCAGAATTTTAGAAGCTTTTTCGTCAAATTTTGCTTTTCACGATGGGATTTTATTAGGAATGGGCGATCTGAGGAATTTCGAGGATTTTACAATAATTTTTTCGTCCATCCCTAATTTCTCATCTTGATATTCTATTCATGTTTGCAAACTAAAACCAAGTATTGATTCATCAATTCGAGCTGAAATTGACGAGCTGAATGTGCAATAAACTAATGCGTTGTTTCCAATTTGATAATATTCGTTCGCGTTGCGTGTATATAAATTACGTATAAACCATTTTTATGGGAAAAGTGATGATAACATATTGTTTCGAAGCATCGAGCTTGTAGTGACTTAAGGAGAAGAAAAAAAAAACAAAAAAATGTTGCAATTTAGTGTTATTAAAAGTGTAATTTATTACTTAGAAAAAAATAATTTTGCAACAATACACGGAGTTATGGCAATGTGATTTTTGAGGAAAACATAAGAAATTTTAGCTTGAGAATCATAATTTTTTTTTGTACATACATACATCATCGCGTACTTCATATCTCATTTGCTTCAACGCGAAAAAAAACCGTCGCTCATTTGTATTTATTCAGGTTTGTGTACGCATATTTGGCTATTTTAGGTTATACATATTTCTCCTTTTTTTCTCTTCGAAGACAACAAAATGATGAGCTTTTTTTCGAAATTTCTCGAGTTTTTGAAATTGAAAAAAAAAGAAAAAAGGGCGATTTCCATGACATGCATGCGACTGCATGTACAAGTCGAGTAAAATGATTTTGATTCGGTAGTAAATGTGTGGGTGCGTGCGTGTGTTACAAGTATTTTAGGGGATCGGGATTTGTTGGGATTTTCTTTTTTTTTTACAACAATAAAACACGACAGATTTTGGGAAATATAAAAAATCCCGTGATATGAATTCGTATTTGTTTTCTTTTTTAGATTTTGAGAGTTTTGAGTATAAATCAGACTTGTAAAAGTGATGATTAGGTTCGGGTAATTACCGTATGATTAGATTGCATTCGCAGTAGTTGAAGTTACTGTAAATATAAACTCTAATTTTTGTCTTTGATTAGAAATTAGAATTTACTGTAGAAAAAGAATTTTTTATGATTTTTTGATAGTTTTGGGTATTCTGAAGAAAAGGATTTTTTGTATGCTGTTGTTTCATTTTATTGTTAGGAATCAATGATTTTTGTAGAAATTATGAAGTTACACTAAGTAAAAAAAGTATCAGTCACTAATAATGGAAAACTTTTTCAAGTCTGAGGAGTACATTTTTCGCGAATTTCCCAATAAAAATCATAAAAATGACATTACATCAGAAACTTATCAGGGTAAGAAAAAAAGTCTGAATAATTAAAATATCGAGGGGAAAATCACTGTAAAAGTATTCAAAGATGAAAAATCCCAATTTCGAGTGAAAAATAGTGACTGCGACGGAAAATGAAGATAGAGAGGTAGAAAAGAGAGAGAACGAGGTTAAAATCATTGAAATAAAAATGACGCAGGGCAAAGCCGGGGGCGCGGGATGGATGCAGCAACGCGAGGATTATCCGTCGCTCCACGATGCATCGGATTCCGATTCCGATCGGGAAAACGAGAAGCGATCGCGCGTCTAAACCGGCATCCCGACACGCATTACTATTCCTCGCCAAGTTACAACTCGTACACGATTCCATTGCCGAGGCAGGCCCTTTTAAATAATAATAATAATAACCCGAAATTTCACTACGTCAAACAGCGACTTTTCCGGGTCGCGTTGTTCCTCAAATGCAATTTGTATAACGAGTGTCCATCCCAGATTTGTAATATACGAACATTTTTTACGAACTTTTCGGAATGGAAATAGGAAAACTGGAAAAATACGGGATATTGGTAAAATTGGTGGGTTTTATGATTTTGGAAGAGTGATTTTTCAGTCGAATCGAGTCTTTTGGATATTCGAGTTTTTCGAAGTGGAAGGGATAGTTTTTTGGTTGTGGGGAGGGAGAAAAAATCACGAGGGTTTTTCGTGAAAATGGGAAATTTTGAATTGAAAAGGGTTGTTTCGGTGTCAATTGGAAATTTACAAGAATTTTTTGGATATATCTTTCGAATATGCATAATTTAACAAAATTTCACATTAACAGTAATTTTTCGTTTTGGAAGTTGAACTTCAGTAATTTTATTCTTAAAGAAAAATCGGAAAAATAATAAATAACTTCGAACTTTAGAACTGAAAATTTGTGTAGTGTAACTCACAAAATGTATAAAAAACAATTTATAAAATCTCACTATTTGTGGTTATTATAAACTCTAATTGATATTGTGTTTCTAAATTTCACAATAAGAATAAACAAAAATTAGATTGTTTAATTCAAAATTTTAAATATAACGAGACCAATTTCCAGATATTCAATCGAATTAAATAAAAATATACCTATCAATCAGAGATATAAAATGTCTTGAAAAATGGAAAAAATGACGTAAATGAAAAAATTTCGACTGTATGTACAAAATTCGACGTCTTTTAACAGAAACTTTTTATTCATCAATTTTTAATTTGCATAATTCAACGAAAAATTCAAAAAAATACAGAATTGACATTTCCAGTATTTTTTTATTTCCGAATTCAGAATTTCCAACATAGTCAAAAATTTGATAAAATTTTGCTACTTTTTTATTTTCACTAAAATTAGTGAATATTATGATTAAAAAATGTGATTTTTCTCCTCTTCCACTCGAATCGATTCTCTTGATATTCCAGTTCTTTGTCATTTTCCAATGGATAATTTTCTTTTAAAAAATTTTTTCAACATTATAAATCGCTCTATATTTTATTCCAAAATCTTAAATCTGACTTTTTTTTGAAGAGTGAATCTACCCTGTTTTTTGTATTGATTTACACAGGACGATGCAGGCTTACATATTTCAGAAACCGATTGTATAATCACTTCAGATCTTCGTCTCTGTAATCAACAATTTTGTTTTCTCATAGAAATAATTTACCTATTACGAATTGTTATCGAGTATTGCCGTAGATTATTTTTATTCGTAAAACGATATTTTTATTGTATCTCTTAGATCTTGGTCCGAGCGTTTCGAAAAATCGATATGCTTGGGTGCAATGGTATTTTCAGATCTAGTTATAATGAATTTACAGCTGGACGTTTTTATGGTATACGTCAAACACGGTATTGTCGACATTTACACGAAAATGATTATTGCTTATCCGTGTTTTTACCCGAACGGCCATTTTTCCGAAATCAAATTTGCTGAATTCTTTTATTTTTAAATTGGGAGAATTTCGATGAAGAATATAATTTGAATTTTGGTTTTCAAGTTCTGTAAAATAGTTGAAAAATTGAATTTTCGGGAAAATGTGTGGTGAGCGATATTTACAGTGGAACCTGCTGCGTTGTCTTTAATTATTAACGATTGTCTTGCCATAAAATTGATATTATTCTCATGTGATGCTCGAGCAGATTCTAGCGTGAATTTTAGACGTTGTATAAATTTTGTCGGAACGTTTGAGATGACTCGAGATCAGGGGCGTAGGCGGAAAAATGTTTGGGGGGGGGGGTTGGAAAAATGTATAAAATACTGAAAATTTTTAGAACACTTTGATTGCCAAGGTATCGAATTTCAGAAAGCTATATGGAGATTAATAATATCAGAAAACCCTTAAAGTTATATAAATAATAATGTGGGAATATAAAAAATACCAAAATTTCAGAAAAATCGACAACATTTTTTATTTTTCACACATTTTTTATATCGTTATTATCATAGTCATTTATTCACATAGAGACGTAGGCAGGAAAAATGTTTGTTATTATGGGTTTTTTGAAAAAATACGTTTTGATATTGTTTTCTTACAAATATATAAAGTATTCAAAATGTTTAGAGCAGTTTCATTCCTATAGCATCGAATTTTTAAAAGTTATTCAGAAATTAATAATATTAGAAAACTCTTCAAGTTGTATAAATAATGAGGGAGTATGAAAATACTGAAACTATTAGAAAAAGACAAAATTCTAACCTCAGTAACTTAAAAATCACACAAAAAAGTTCCATTATATTAAATAAATATATAAAAAATGTTAGACTCTAGCCTCCAAAATTTTTAAAACCTTTAAACTCGGAAATTAAAAAAATAAAAAAATTTTATTATGATCAAAGATTGAAAATCATAAAATCCCAATATGAAAATATATTTTAAGCATTACAGAAATTTGTTAATTTTCCGTATTTTATGTTTTTCATACAATTTTGTATTATTTTTTAGTATTTTTATAGATTTCTTGGAATTCTGTGACTCACTTCACATGTTTTTGGAATTCGATTCTAAAGTATTCAAATTCACAATGATTTCGAGTTTCTAGTATTTTCACAGATTTCCAAATTATTTGTAGATTTACAGAATTCTAGTTTCAATAGGTTTTCAATATTTTTAAAGATATCTGGGGAAATTTTGAATATCTTCTAAATTTTCTATATTTTTGTACTTTTCAAAGTGTTTGTACGATTTTATAGCGTTTCATAGTAAATTTGTATAATACTTTGTTTTGAAATAATTTTAATTCTTTTTTACTTTCTATTTTTAAAAAATTAATATATAATTGAAAGTAAAATTCAAATATTATGATAAATTTATCAATAAAATTAATAATTTTTTTTTATTGAATTACAATTAAATATAAATTTTTTTAAAAATAATTTCTATAATTTTTTATGGAATTTTATTACTTTCAGTATTTCTTTGGAGTTTGTTTATGATTACGAATACTTTTTGGTACTTTTATGAATTTCTTTTGAAACTTCTAAAATTCCATGTTCAAAATACTTCCAATAATTTTTAAAATAAATATCTTGGGAAATTAGATTGACGTCGATTTTAAATATCTTAAAGTTTTTTAATATTTTCGAACTTTTTAGAATTCGATGGTCCAAAATTCAAAGTTTTATAGATCGTACGTATTTCTTCAGATTTTACAGAAAACAATTCTTCATAAAATTTTAATATTTTTAGTATTTTTTTGGAATTCGTTTATAATTAAAAATACTTTTTTGTATTTTTATGAACTTATTTCTTAATTTCTAGAATTCCATGCTCTAGAGTTCAAAGTTTTTCAGGTTTTTAACATTTTCGTAAATTTTACTGTCCTTTTTAAGGGGGTCTTCTACCTTGTGGCCTCGTTTTTGATACTGTTTTTTGACAACGGATTGCAGGGGAACTAATAATGCAATCAAGGTGCAGTTTTTTG